>JAASFO010000600.1:0-17020 GCA_023333815.1 Globisporangium recalcitrans
TCATGATGCATGATCTCGTGCTTGTTTCCTGCTTCTTGTATCGCTATCTCGGTCTCTTCCAGTGTGGTTGCACACTTCCTACCCTTCGCATTTCTACCCTTTCTTGTTGGCTGTAAGTTCCTCTTGTCTGCTACAATGTAGGCATCCACACCTCTCCTCTTCGCAAGAAGCAGTGTGTCGAGGATTCGGAGATTAGCAATGTAGTGCATGCTTCAGAGACGCCGAGGCTGGAGCTGCCCTCACCCGTTCAGGTTGAGCCAGCAGGGAGACACGAAGCGAGATGGCGGGGTCTCTTGTGTAGGCTGGGAGTGATCCGAGCTGGTGTTTGCAGTCGTGGGATCGCGGACACCGGCGAGGTGAGGACAGATGGGATCGCTTACAGAGCTGATGGTGGCATTGGCTGCATCGGCACGACCACCTCCGTCGCTGATGGCATCGATGGGATCGGTGTCACTCGTGCCGCCTGCGGGGTTGGTTTCGCAAATGTCGAGGTCGCTGAAGAATTGGCTTCTTCACTCGCTGCTGCTCTCGCTGCTGATAGTCGCAGTCGAGACCGCACCTTCTCGACATGGGCTGAGAGTGTGCTGGGGAAAGACCCATGACTCCAGCTGCTGCTTCATGCGACCAACCACCACAAAGTATCAGCTCTGCATCCATCTCCTTCAAAGCAAGATCGGGCTTGGAGTACGGGACTCGTGTGGCTCGCGTGTTGGCCATTGCCGAGAGTCGTGAGTGTGTTGAGGGATGTGACTGTGAGTTTGCCGATTTGGCAATGATGGCAAACGAGAGGAAAAGAGGAGAGAATCAGAAGACCCAGGACACGACAAGACATCGGCTAGATCATGTCGTTCAGCGGCACTGTTCAGTCAGTACTGCAGCAATAGCACCGTGGCGTCCAGCAATGGAGTTTGCACCAAGTTTGCCATGTCCACCCAGAGCAGCGCTCACCAGAGCAGGCTTCTTTTCTATCGACATATTTCAGCAATCGCAATATATTGGCTTGTGCCGAATGCAACCTTGCAGCAACAGTTGTGGTCTCGGGTTCTCAGAGATGAGCTGAGGAGCTACGGTTCTGTTTTGTTCTCAAAATGTAGTACGAAGTACTAAAGCGTTCTTGTTACCGAACGGACGACACGAGCAGATCAAATAGCTGGCTGACTGACTGGAGGAAGTGGTGATAGAGAGAGCGATGAGAGAGAGGATGGGTCAGGTGGTATGGCACCATCGCCTTGGTGGTTGGATCAGCGAAAGACCCAGTGCAGCTGTGTACAAAGCATTCGTTCTGCTTTGTACTGGCTGGCTTCTTAGCCGCGCGATGGGACAGAGGACACCTGCCCATTGCCAGTGTACAGGTGCTCTTCGTAGATGTCGCGCCACTCTTGCACATCAATGCTCTTCTGACCGGACCGGATCTGCTGCATGCGGTTGAAGCAGAGCGTGTGCGCAGTCGCCGGGATACGCATGTTGGTGCGGTAGTACGGCGTGTAGTCATCGACGAATCCCTGGTTCTCTTCGTACCACGAGCAGTGCATGAGCTCCATCTGGTCCAGCACTTCCGTCTGCTTTTCAGCCTCCCCAAGGCTCGGTTTCAAAGTCTCGATGACTGCCAGCGACGTGTTGGCCAGATCCTTGAAGAGGTTGATGGATTTCTCCACTGATGATGCGTGCGGCACATCTGACGCAAAGGTCTCGCTGAGATCAGTGAGACGACGCGCTTTGCTTATCAGCGGGCAGCTGATGCTGACGTTCGCCAGGCTGAATGCCTGGAGCAGCGAGTCCTTCTCGTACGTGTACGAGTACGCGCCGAGATCCGTGCCGCTCACGTATTGCCAGTACTGCGTCGGGAGAGGGCTGAAGAACTGACCGAGCACGGGGTGGTCTTCGGCACGCATGCGGACGTTGCCGCTTGAGCTCGCAGTATAGTTTGGCCAGTAGTGGGTGATGCTCGAGATCGACAAAGGGCAGAGGTCAAATAGGGTCAGACTGCACAGCTGGAACGCGTAGATGGAGATCTTCTTCTCGATCTCGGTCATGGGACGCTGCACTTGGCAGTCGTACCACCACTGGTGCAGCAAGTCGATCGTCGAGCTACAAAGCAGAACAAGCAGAACAGCACCGAGGTTTGTAAGTTGACAAGCACGGCGAGGAAGGCTAAAGCACGCATAGACACACAAGAACGTACTGGTGGTTGTAGAAAATCGGGTCCGCCGCCGTGAAGAGCGTCGCCATCGTCGAGCCAGCAGTGTTGTGGATCGTGTTGTGCACGCCGTAGTGGATGTTCTGGGAAAACCAGGCGAAGCCGAATGACCCACTGATGTACTTCGCTATTGTCGGCAAACCGAAACCAGACGGGAACGCCTTTGCCGCCCAGTTGTCGCGAGGGATGCAACCCCAGCAGTTCGTTGCCGAGGAGCTTTGGCAGAAATTGGCGAGCGAGAAGTTAGTCGACAGCCCCTGGGTTGCGGTGACTTGAGAGCCACTCACGCAAGCTCCAGACGGAGGCGCAGTCGCACCGTCAAACACATTGGTGTTTGGGGTGTCCGTGTTCCCCGAGCTACCGGCTCCAGCCCCGAACTCGATGAGGATCCTGGAGCAGGACTCAAACGAGTTGCACTGCAGCGCTAGCTTCTTGGCGTAGTCGGTGTAGTAGTCCCAGTACGGGATCGTGACGCACTCGAAGCCGGGGATGCTGCGCAGCATGTTCTCGTACGCGAGAAGGAAGCGGCGGTGCCAGTAGATCATCCCGCACGTGCGGTGGCCCTCGTTCCCAGACGCCGTGTCGCTGTGGACTTCGAGGAAGAGCGCGTGGTTGCCGTTCGCCATCGCGGCGCTCACTGCGTCCAAGTACGTTTGCTTCTCGAAGGTCGAGAGCATGTTCCACGCTTTCCGAACGCGCGGTCCGCAGCTTGGCGTTTGCGCGCTTGCTGGCGCTGGGCTGTTCAGGAAAAGCACGCACGCGAGAGTCACGAGAAGCACGAATCGAGGCATGGAGGAAGACGGACGACGCGGCATATTGAGCTCGGATAGCACTCTTCGCAGCTGGCTTGCTTGCTTGGACTCGGGTTCTCCTTGGGGCGAGTGCGCTATTTCTTTCTTTTTCGCGAGTGATGGAATGGAATGCAAGTCTTGGGAACTGCTGGGTGGGGTTTCTTTCTGTGGATGGATAGCCTTGCCGAGTCTGCGAAAAGCCGAGATGCTGGGATTGCTGCCTGCCTGCAGTGAACGAAGGAGAGCGAGAGAGCAGAGTTCGCCTGTTGTCTGGGACGCTCTTGTGTGCAAGAGGGTAAGTTTGGTTGTGAAGAGCTCGATGGGACGGAGTCGCGTGCGTTGCCGTGCCTCTTGCAGAAGCAGCTTTCTGGCTGCGTTGTTAACGGACCACAAACCGCTCTCGCCCAGGAAACTGCCTGCCCAGATTGTGATCAGGGACTGTCAAGGCTATCAAGTCCCTCAAAGGTTCGAATTTTAGCCAAAGCTCTTCTCTCTCTCTCTCTCTCTCTATTTTTTTTCATCGTCCGTCACTCAATCATTTGCACTTCTCTCCATTCCGACCTGAAAGGATGTTGCGCTCGACGTTGAAGGAGCTCACGAGGAACTCGGTGGAAGGAATCGTCTCAGACTCGCTCAGAGCTGTCATCTCCATCACCATCCTGTCTGGATACCAGGCAGCCCCAGATAGAATCACCATCCTATCTGGAGCTGGCTGAGTATCCACCAACCACAATGCCACCAGAAAGCACTCACACAATCCAAAGAGCTAAATAGCAATTCCACGTATTAAAATGCTGTTGTTGACATGCAAAGGTGCAGCAAAACACATGAAAAGTGAGATTTGCTCGATAGAAATCTGGAGACAAAACAGCCAAGTGCGTTTGGATTCCCTGCAAGTTGTTTTGGGATTCAAACCCTGCTTGTTACGCTACGAGGCAGCTGGCGATCGCGACCTTGGCGAACGCAAAGTTGAGTTTCGTAGGCTGCACAAGTGGGGGGACATTCGCTGGAATCGACGCTGTTGCTGTGGAAAGTGGCCAGTTGCTGGCGCTAGACGTGCGCGATTGTAAAGAGGATCCGATAGTCAGACCAAGTCATTTGACCATTTTGCACAACCCTAGCGGAAGTCTCTCTGTCTTTCCGGCATCTTCTTCGAATTTGTTTCTCGCGCTTGGAACGTTTTCCGAGCGTGCGCGAGGGGTTTCACATTCCATGATGCTGGCTCCAAACTGACACCTGCTGCGATCCTCAGCCAATCAAGTGCTCAGGTCGGTTCCAGATCAGCCAATCAGCGACTCAGGATTCGGTGGAAACTTCTGGGATTCTCAGATCTCAGAACGAGACCTGAGCTCTTCGTGAGCTCCTAGTCCTCCTGAACTGGGTGATGCTCCTGCGTTCCTGCGTTCCTGTGCTGGCTTTGGTGATCTGCTTTGTGCGTGCATACTTCGATTTTGGAATTGGAACCGTCGTCCGTCGCTCCCAGAGTGTTGTGCTGCTCTGCTGGTTAAGGAGAGAATGCGAGCAACTCCTCGAGTCAATCAAGCAAAGAGCGGATCGAGTCGGGGAATGACGACTTGACCTCACTCGACCGACTTTTGGATCCATTGGAACTGCTGCCTGAAGGCTCTTCGGGTCTTGGTGGCATGGAGAGTCTTCACTCGGGCATTGTAGCTACTTGAGGTGTCTGAGAGCTCTCGCTGGTCCCAGATCAGTGTGATGATGGGATCAGCATCGAGGTCTTCCACACACAACGCAGGACAGAACGCGTGCAGAAAGGTGCAAGTGGGAAAGCGAGAAAGCTGGAATGCAACGGCACCGGCCACTGATCGACACAGAAAGCTCTCGCTAAAGTCCAGGTACATGCTTGTCCTGCATCTATTCGCTTCCGATGTGGTAGTCAACCATCAGCTTTGATTCGCGTGCCCAACTGTAGATTTCCGTAATTGAGACGGATCCGGGCAAACCAAAGTTCAAGCGAGACTTTAGATCGTCAAAAGATATAGATGAGAAATCAGTATCCGATGAACTGGTGCGCGGACAACGAGGGATGGTTGGAGAGGGGAAGCCGGGACAACCAAACAGCTACGAACGCTCCGATCACCGAATGTTGTCACGGCTACGTGGAGCCGGGTTATAGGCTCTTGCTGATCATGACGATGCCGCCGCGTCTCGAAATGGTGCGCGAGTTCCTCTTGTCGTCGTCCCCGTCTCCGATCAGCACGCCTGCTTCTTCCGAAAGCTCGTCGGCGTTCGCAACACTGGTCACGACGGCGGTGGTGGACGTCGATGTCGTGGCGAAGTTCAGGAGGTACACCTTGAACACTTTGCGCCAGTCATCGAAGTCGATGCTCTCGTCCCCAGACAGGAGCCTCATAATGAGGTTGTAGCAGACGGTGTGGACATTGGACGAAATCTTCATGTTCGCTCTGTACTCGTCGGTCAGATCGTCCACGTAGTTGCCCTGCTCGACGTACCACGCGCACTCCATCAACTCCATCTGGTCCACGACTTCGCTTGTCACGTCGCTAGTGGAGTCGTCCTGGTTGTTGGCCGTGACCGCTGCAAGAACCATCGGAGCGAGTCTGGCCATGAGTCCCTTCACCTGGCCAACAGCTTTCTCACGAATGGCATCCCTCGAACCGCCACCACGACCTCTCGGTTGTTGCCAACCAGGGATCTCCTGGATGCGACGCGTCTTGCTCAGCGCAGGGCACGAAATCGCAGTGTCGGCGTCAGCGAACGACTGGAGCAGCGCGTCTTTCTCGTACGTGTACGAGTAAGCGCCGAGGTCCGAGCCACTCACGTAGTGCTAGCACTCGGTCGGCAGCGGGCTGAAGAATGCGCCAAGCACTGGGTGGTCGTCAGCGCGCGCTCGGCTTGTGCCGCTCGACCAGAACTGCGTGATGTTTGCGAGTCTCGATGGAGACACGACGCTCGCCGACTGGGAGCAAGTGGCAAACCCGTACGCCGAGTTCTTCTTCTCGGTCTCGGTCATCGGCCGCTTCACTTGGCAGTCGTACCACAATTGGTGCACGAGATATTGGAGAGCGAGAAGTTCGTTTCCACGATGAATGTGGTGTTGTACGTGCCGTTGGTGTACGTGAGCACCGTTCCTGGCGGTACACCTCCTGAGACACAGCTGCTGTTTGCCATAGCGCCAGTGCCGAAGTCGTAGCTCCCCACGGAGCCGGACGAGCCCCCAAACTCACTTAGAAACGTCGAGCAGCCTTCGAACGAGGTACAGAAGCCAGAAGTTCGCTTGGCGTAATCCGAGAAGTAGTCCCAGTACGGGATCGTGATGCACGCGAAGCGGGGCTCAAGGCTGCGCAGCATGTTCTCGTACGCGAGAATGAAGCGGCGGTGCCAGTAGATCATCCCACAGGTGAGATTGGCTTCGTTGCCGGACGCCGGATCCGCATGAACTTCCAGGAACAGGGTGTGGAGTCCAGTGGCCATTGCCTTCGCCATCGCGTCCAGGTAAAGCTGCTTGTCTGGTGTCGTAAGAGTCGCCCACGCACGGCGAACACGAGGTCCACAGGTAGGTGCTGGGTTTGGGGTTGGGGTACTCGGAACAGGAGTCGGAGTTGGAGTAACAGTTGGAGATAGAGTTGCATTCACAGTCGGCGCTGGAGCTGGTGTTTCTTGCGCAAACGTTGGTCCCGATCCCAGCAACACACAAAAGTTGCAGCGGCCACGCAGAGGATCATTCGGTACGTCGGTGACTTGCTGCGACGAGAAGCCATCATCGTGGAGGAAGTAGTAATCGCCTTGAGACGAATAGTCTGTCCACACTGGGGAAGCACGGCGCGATGCAGAAAGTGACAGGAACGAATGTAGGTGGACACGGAGGATGGATGGTGACTGGGTGGAATGCGGTGGACTCGCACAGCTCCGAAGCACACACGCACACGGAGTATAAAGAAGCAAACTCTTGTACCGAGTCGACTTCTGTGGGTGACGCTCTCACAAGAGTGAGAGGGTAAGAGTGAATATGGTTCTCGCAGCTGGACGACGAGCGCGCTCTCCCTGTCTGCTCTTCCTCCCAAAAGGCAAAGACCAACGGAGAGAGGGGGCGAAGCGGACACGGTGCCGTTATTCCGTTGAGTTTCTTTGAAGAGAGAGAAGCGAAATGGTGCGCGCGTCGGTGGTTATCCCAGCATCGTAACCACCAAAGTGGCCGCTTCCGGAACTTTGTCCGAACGCGCACTGCTCCGAATGTTGGTGGTTCCAAGGAGCGTTTCGTTCGCGCAGCCAATCCGAGTCTCAGAGCCTGGGATTCAATCTCCAAACGAGTCAATGAGATACTCAGAACCTGGAGCCGAGAGCTCTGACTTTCTTGTTTGGACTGCAAATAGCTCGCTCACTCTCTTGATCGGGTGTCTGACAGAGCTCGAGACCTTTCCGAAAGCAGGCGAAAAAGAATCCGAGCAGAAGTGGGCGAAGCAGGATCGTTGCGTGTTGTGGCGCATCTGGCAAAGTCGAGTGGGTTCGAAAAGGCAGGGAAGACGAGCTGAATGGACCAACACCGTTTGCATTCTTGGCAGCAACGCGGAAAATGCAGCTTGAGTTTGGTTGGTGCTTAGTTGAGGACGCAACTGTGAAGGAGCTGGCGGGTCCTGCCTCCAGGTGGTCAGTGACGGTGAACCATCCAAGATCCTGGCCGCATTTCTGCTGCAGACGGTACGCGAGAACAGGGAAGTATCGCTGGTCGCCTCTTGCTGCCACTCCAGTCGTTGCTACCATTCCATCCTTCCATTTGATCGTAATGTGGTCGGTAGTCGCGGAAACAAACTCGGGTCTCGTCGGAACATGTGGCAAATCTGGAAAACGAAGTCGCACAACAGCAAAGGCGACGATCTAGATGAACAAAATAGGCACAACTGTAAAGCCAAGCAGTAGTATACGGGACATTTGCACTTACATGTCGGCGGCACTTGTACGGGAAGGCTCGTCTGACTCCATTCGCTCCATCCGAGATGCGTAAAGCGAGCGCGGACCCGAAATGCTAGCGTTTGTCCACTTGGCAAGTTCACAACGTCGTAGCTGCAAACGCTCGAGCAAACCACTTGATCCAGCTCAGCCTCGCGCAACGACTGGATTGCAACCTGGTCGCCAGGTCCGCTCCAAACGGCCGAAATGGTTTCCGTGTAGAGAATCAGCAGCGGCAGCTCTTCGAGGTCGATGCGGGAGCTCATGGGTGGATCGAAAAGAATCGTCCACTCATATCCACCCACACTCGTAGTCGAATCGCTTCGGAATACCCGGACGCTCGAGATCACAGCGAGGCTCTCCAGCGCGTCTTTCATCTGCTTCTCGCTCGCATCAAACGGGATCTCGGGCGTGATCGTGCGCTGATGGACGTCGAGCGCGCTGAAGCCTGCATGAGATAGCGTGAGTCTAAAGAACCCATCAGCAATGGTCTGCCCTGCGTCTGCGCGAGTGAAGATCCGCTGCTTTTCGTGAAGGTCCTTTCGTTTCCTGACAAGCTTGTCGTCGGATGTCCCCGTGATCGCATTTGACAGCGAGATCCAGTGCCCACTTCCAGAGACGGCGAACTGCGCTTCGTACGCGACTACAGGGTCTCTGTTGCCGAGACCATCCACTCTGCGCATCTCGCTGCTGTCGCCATAGTAGCTGTTGCTGAACGATCTCCACGACAGCGTCACTTCTGCTGAGCCAGGATTGCCAGGAACGACGCGAACGAGCTCCGCGCGCACACGCCGATCATCACCGCCATTGTTGTTGTACGGCGCGAGTCGTTGCTGCTGCGCGACCACGCTGAACTCGAGGAGCAGCACAAGAACAGCAGCAGCGAAGGTGAAGAAGAGCACAGGTCCTGACGCAATCCTCATGCCTCAAAAGAAAGTGTGACGGTTGTCTTTCTCTTTCGAGATCTACCAGCGTCTCTTCACAGATCCAGTTGGGATCTTTTCTGTCGTTATTGATTGCGAGTGGAGGGTCGGAATTGGTTCTTTAACATCTCACTCTTTCATTCTGTCGTCAATAAAGCGTCAGCGAGCCGCTCGTACTCGGCAAGCGAGTTGTACATGTGCGCGGAGATGCGCACGTACAATTTCTCCTCGACGCACTTGATGGGCACTTCAATGCCGTATTTGTGGTGCAGCGTGTCTTGAATGAACTTTGCATCAGCAGAGGTTGCCTTCGCACCCAGAGAGGTGTCGATTCCAAACACTGGACCAGGAGGGAGCTTCACGAGCCGCATGGCGTGACGCTTGTGCTTCGGAAAGCGCTTTGCGAGAGCCAATTCCTCCGGCATGCTCCACTTCGTGTACAACAACTCGGTCGCATCTTGAGCCAGCGTGTGTATGTACTCTCTGCACTGCTCCACTCCGTGGTGCTGCCAGTACTCGATGCACTTCGGGATCGAGAGCCACGGACTGTAATCCTGGAGCCCGATCCACATGAACGCGCTCTGGAAGCCGTCGAAGAAGCCATGTGACACGACGCGAGGAGAAATCTCGATGCCACGCGTGCTCTCGAGTCCATTGCGCTTGTTCACATGCAGGAAAGCCGCGCCTTTGGGCGAGCAGAACCATTTGTGGCAGTTACCCACATAGTAGTCCGCATTGATCGCTTCCAAGTCCAGCGGCAGGTTGAGCAGTCCGTGTGCGCCATCGACAAGCACAGGGACGTTCTGCTCACGACAGACGCGAACAATCTCTTCAACAGGGAGCTTGACACCAGTGTTCGAGGTGATGTGGTCGACAACGACGAGCGCACAGCGCGCGCTCTCCTGGCTTTGCAGCGTCTTCAGTGCGCTCTTGAGTCTCCGCAGCACGGCGGCGTCATCGTAAGACTCCTCCAGTGGCAACGGTTCTTCATGAACACGGAGTTTGGATCGTAGCCCAGATCCGTTCTCGTCCTCAATGGCTTGCAGCATCTTGCGTACCGCACCGTAGCGTGTGCTGAAGCAAAACACCACCCGGTCTCTGGTATCATCGCTGTCTTCAGCAGCATTCCTCCCAAGCACCGACTGGAGCACCGCATGCAGCCCCGACGTCGCGTTCGAGAGCAGCACGAGCTCCTGCGCATCGCGGACGCTCACAAACTTGGCGAGCGCTGTGATCGCCTGCACCACATACGGGAACAGCAGTCGGTCGTTGAACAGCAGCGGCTGGCGATCTGCGAGCTCGCGCCACGCATTCGCGACTTTCGATGCAAACACCGTCGAGCCGCCGAACGCCCCGTGGTTCAGATACGTCCACGACGCAAAGTCGATCTTGAAATGCTCGCGATTCACATTCGCAGTCTCGATGCTGGAGCGTGCGACATCGAGCTTCTCGTGGGGAAGCAATGCTGGGAACTGCTCTTTGGGAGGTTGGAGCTTGGCGGCTTCGCCTGCAAAGAGCGTCTCGGGCGACGCTGTGTGGAACGAGCCGAACGCCTCGTAGCCCTTCTTCTGAGTAGGTGCAGATGCAGGTGGTGCAGCTGAAGCAGATGCGGATGCACCAACGGACGCGGAGCTCATGGCGCGACGCCCCGCAGACGCGCGCGCGAAGGTGGCGCCAGCTGCAGCAACGCGTTTCCGCATGTATTCCACAAATCAAAATGGAAAGGACGAGTGTTTGAAGCAGGGCTGTTATAGCGGAGTTACCATCAGACCAGAACCCTCTTTAAGGTGTGCGTAACCCGTTTGGATGCTGAAGCAGGCTACTATTTCCAAGATAGATCAGACAACAAGACTCTTCGAACCCTAATAGCATCATCGTAACCCCTATTTACTGATCTCCCACACACTTCCGTAATCATCCAGACATGAAATGGTGTGGGCCACCACCAAGTTGGGTGACCCACACACACTTCCTTCACTGCTGCTTTCGCTTCCACTCACCCAAGTCACACCATTCGTTCATTTCGAGCCAAGAGGACGCGAGCCACTTGAGTTGACTCGAGTCGCTCTCGCTCTCTCTCTCTCTCTCAGTCAGGCAGACAGCATGGCGCCGTCGCAGCACCAGCAGCAGCAGGGCTCCACGGCGGCCGTAGGGCTCTCGGCCAACATGGACGCGGCGCAGCTCGCCGAGCTGGAGAAACCTGTGGGCGACGTCAAGGACAAGTGGAAGCTGCTGCCCTACTTTCTGCAGCTGCGCGGTCTCGTGAAGCAGCACATCGACTCGTTCAACTACTTCACGAACGTCGACATGAAGAACATCGTGCGCGCCAAGGCCAACTACATGGTGCGCAGCGACGCCGACCCAAAGTTCTTTTTGCAGTACACCGACATCATGATCGGCTCGCCGTCGATCGACGAAGAAGCGTTCGTGTCGTCCTCGGTCACGCCGCACCAGTGCCGTCTGCGCGACCGCACGTACGCCGCGCCAGTGTACGTGAGCGTGCGCTACCGCCGCGGCAACAAGATCGTGACGAACAACAAAGTGCTCATCGGCCGCATCCCGATCATGCTGCGCAGCGCGAACTGCGTGCTCACGGAGAAAGGTGAGGCCGAGCTCGCGAAGCTCAAGGAGTGCCCGTACGACCCGGGTGGTTACTTCATCGTCAAGGGCGTCGAGAAAGTCGTGCTCATCCACGAGCAGCTGTCGAAAAACCGCGTGATCATCGAAGAAGACAGCAAGCAGAACGTGTGCGCGTCGATCACGTCGTCCACGCACGAGCGCAAGTCGCGCACCAACATCTTCATCAACAAGAACCGCGTGTACCTCAAGTCCAACTCGTTCGGGAGCGACATCCCTATCGTGATCGTGTTCCGCGGGATGGGCATGGAGAGCGACCAGGAGATCGTGTCGCTCATCGGCAGCGAGCCGGACGTCACGGACGCGCTCACCGCGTCCTTCGAAGAAGCCTCGGACCTCAAGGTGTTCACGCAGCTGCAGGCGCTCGAGTACATTGGCTCCAAGATGAACTCGGTCACAAAAGTCGGCGCGAGCGGCGGACGTCATCGTGGAGGCGGTGGTGGCGGTCAGCAGCAGGACCGCAGCCTGGCGGACGCGGCGCGCTCGGCGCTCGCGAACCTGGTGCTCAACCACGTGCCGTGCGAGGACTTCAACTTCCGTCTCAAGTGCATCTACGTGTCCCACATTGTGCGCCGCATCATCTTCACAGACAAGGACCGCACACGGCTCGACGACAAGGACTACTACGGCAACAAGCGCCTGGAGCTCGCCGGCCAGCTGCTCTCGCTGCTCTTTGAAGACCTCTTCAAGCGCTTCAACAGCGACCTGAAGCGCCAGGCCGACATGGTGCTGAGCAAACCGAACCGCGCCGCGGTGTTTGACATCCTCAAGTGCATCCGCACCGACACGATCACGCAGGGCTTTTACCACGCGCTCTCGACTGGGAACTGGACGCTCAAGCGTTTCCGCATGGACCGCGCCGGTGTCACCCACGTGCTCTCGCGCCTTTCGTACATGTCGGCGCTCGGGATGATGACGCGCATTTCGTCCCAGTTCGAGAAGACCCGCAAGGTGTCGGGACCGCGCTCGCTGCAGCCGTCGCAGTGGGGCATGCTCTGTCCCGCGGATACCCCTGAGGGTGAAGCCTGTGGTCTCGTGAAGAACCTCGCGCTGCTCTGCCACGTGACGTCGGACGAAGAGGCTGGACCGATCAAGCGCCTGTGCTTCGACTTGGGCGTGACCGACGTGTCGCTCTGCTCGGGCGAAGAGATCAACCACTCGTCCAACTACTTGGTCGTGCTCAACGGCGTGATTATCGGCACGCACGTGAACCCGCGCGCTTTCGTGACACGTCTGCGTCGCATTCGTCGTGCGGGTCTGATCGGCGAGTTCGTGTCCGTGATGATGCACGACGTGCAGCGCGTGGTGTACATCGCCTCGGACGGCGGTCGCGTGTGCCGCCCGCTGCTTCTCATCGACCCGGTGACACATAAGACGCGGCTCACACAGCGTCACTTGGACGAGCTGCGCGCCAATGTGCGCGACCTGCACAGTCTGATCGTCGAAGGCTGCGTCGAGTACGTCGACGTGAACGAAGAGAACAACTGCCTCGTCGCGCTCCACGAGAGCGAGATCGGCGAGCGCACGACCCACTTGGAGATCGACCCCGTGACGATCCTGGGCGTTGTCTCGGGTCTGATCCCGTACCCGCACCACAACCAGTCCCCTCGTAACACGTACCAGTGCGCAATGGGCAAGCAGGCGATCGGTACGATCGCGATGAACCAGTACGAGCGCATCGACACGCTGCTGTACACGATGGTGTACCCCCAGATGCCGATGGTGAAGACCCGCGTGCTGGACTTGGTGAACTTTGATCACGTGCCTGCGGGTCAGAATGCGACGGTCGCAGTGATGAGTTACTCGGGCTACGATATCGAAGATGCGATCGTGCTGAACAAGGCGTCGTTGGACCGCGGCTTTGGTCGCTGCATGGTGTTCAAGAAGTACCAGACGATGATCAAGAAGTACGCGAACGGCTCGTACGACCGCATTGTGGGTCCGCCAGACTTTGACAGCCTCGTCTCGGCCGGCTCTGCGGGTAACATGGGCTTCCGCAACGCCAAGTACGCTTCGCTGGATGCCGACGGCATCAGTCGTGTCGGCGGCGTGGTCCAGAATGGCGCGATCATGATCAACAAGGAGCAACCGACGCAGTTCAACGACTCGGTCGACGGCCGCGACCCGCTGGACGTGACGTACTCGCCGTCGCCAACGACCTACAAGGGACCGATCCCCGCCTACGTCGACAAGGTGCTGCTCACGTCCTCGGAGGCCAACCATTTCCTCGTCAAGGTGCTGATCCGTCAAACGCGTCGTCCCGAGATCGGCGACAAGTTCAGCAGTCGTCACGGACAGAAGGGTGTCTGCGGTACGATCCGGAGCCAGGAGGACATGCCGTTCAACGACCAGGGCATTTGCCCGGACTTGATCATGAACCCGCACGGTTTCCCGAGTCGCATGACGGTCGGGAAGATGATTGAGCTCATCGCGGGCAAAGCCGGTGTGCTCAACGGACGAAGAGCCTACGGCACGGCGTTCGGCGAGAAGTACGGCACAGCAGACAACGTGCTCGACTGTTCGCGCGAGCTGGTCAAGAACGGCTTCAACTACGCCGGCAAGGACTACCTCACGTCGGGCATCACGGGCGAGCCGATCTTGTGCTACATCTTCATGGGACCGATCTACTACCAGAAGCTCAAGCACATGGTCATGGACAAGATGCACGCCCGAGCGCGCGGTCCTCGCGCAGTGCTCACGCGCCAGCCCACCGAAGGTCGTTCGCGCGACGGTGGGCTGCGTCTCGGTGAGATGGAGCGCGACTGCTTGATCGGCTACGGCGCGAGTATGTTATTAATGGAGCGCTTGATGATCTCGAGTGACGCGTTCAGCGCCGACGTGTGCCAGGGTTGCCGCATGCTCGGCTACGAAGGCTGGTGCCAGTACTGCAAGTCGGAGGAGAAGGTCGTGAGCATCCGCATCCCGTACGCGTGCAAGCTGCTCTTCCAGGAGCTCCAAGCCATGAACATTGTGCCGCGCCTGACGCTCAAGGAGTACTAGGCAACCGATGAAGAAGAAGGTGGAGGCGCGCTGTTCTAGCTGTCTGATGTCGACGACCTCCAAGCCAAGTCTACACTCTACCCAATCATCAAGCATCGGCAAGCAACCAAATCTGAAGGAAAAAAGAAACAAGCAGTTTCTCTCTAGAAGTACACTATATAGTTCGTGACCACCAGCACAGCACATGCACGGTTGAGTACAGAACGAGCAGCCAGGAGATGGCGATGATGAACAACCAAGCAAAAAGAATGACATCTCCCACACAAATCACTCACGAAAGGTACACTCGGCATTGTGCGCGATGAGAGAAGATCGATGTGTGTGATCATGCTTACTGTTTCTCGATTGACTTTGCTAGGCTGCATAAGCATCTCCGCCGTTCTCCTCGTACTCGACAACCTCGATCGCCAGTTGCCCGAAAACGTCCGTCAGAGCGCTCAGCACCCGCGATTGGACAAACTCCACCTGATGCGGAGGTAGGTACTCGTCACCGATGGATTTCGCGATCGTCACGAGCGACGGAGGCTTGTTCTGGCAGCCGTTCGCTATGAGGAACGCCTTGAATGCGCTCACCATGCCCTCGATCTCGTCGTCCGAGCTCAGGTGATGCGGGAGATCCATGTTGGGACCTGCCCACCACACCATTTTGCGCGCTTCGTCGTCCAGGTCAGCGAGCACCTTGAAGAACTCGGAGAGCAGCTGCTTGGTAGCATCAGCGCTTCCAGGGTACAGCTCGAGCAGTGAGCTGGTGAGGAGCGCTTGACATTCGGCGCCTTCAGGCTCGAGAAACAGCTCCTTGAGCTCGATCTGCTCCATCGCGGCTGCAAACGCGCGTCTGTCGAGGATTCGCGCACTCACACCCATGCCGTTTTCCTTGTTCTTGTGCTGCAAGCTGCAGAATATCTGAGCGACAGCGCTGGCGATTGAGGAGCCAACGCGCTGCTCGAGATCTGCAGTACACATGCACATGATGCAAATGTTAGTGCAAACGGTTGGCTTGAAATGGGACGAGCTTGGACGACTGGGTGTGTTTTACCTTTCCGGAATGGGTTCCACGTGGAGAAATAGTCGAGGTCGATGTCCAAAACATAAGCACTCGCATTCTCCCTCAGCTCCGCCATGGCACCTTGAAGCACGACTGTGCTGTCTGGAATAGAAGAAGCTGCTTCGTCTCGAGGCAGCTCACAAACAAATAGATCCCATTGCCTTTAGCATCACTCAGCACAACAGACAATGAGCACACCACGCAATGCTCAGCTTCACCAATATGGCGAGTCTACTTGCGAATAGATGTACTACGTACTTGAGGCTCTTGGGATCCATGTCTTCGACTCGAGCGTACGAGTCTTCGTCAAGAAAGTGCGCGAGGGGCAGTGACACACAAAGCGCATCTACCATTCAACAGTATCCAACGGGTTGTAAGGTCAGCAGTCACTTCATCACTTGCGAGATAGCAATAGTATGAGAGTCTACATGTCAGAGCCACCATGATAAGCACAACTCACTTGTGCCCTTGTTCTTGCCGATATGTGCGCGCTTCATCGCTCGGATCGGCATCTGACACCCCAGACAACAAACAATGTTAACCCTCCAGCCAGAGCTTGCCACTTTAGTACCATTATCAATGCACAGCAACTCCCACCTGCTGAGCCCAGTACGGCTTGATCCACGAGATCTGGTTCACATGGCCGGCGTAGACCAGCGGCAGCAGGAACTCGGCAATGCCTAGGCAGATTGGATCGCAGTTAATGATGATGCGAGCATCGAGTCTTCAGCACCTTCGTACTACCCGCGCTTATTACCTGAGATCGACTCGTCCAGCGCGTCGTAGAGCTCTTCTGGCTCGAACACGAGCGACGGGTCGAGTGTCCGAGGGAACGAGAGGTCGGGGTGGGCGTCAAAGTGGAGCACGTGGATGCTGTCGAATGGCAGCACGCGCTTGCGGATCGCCTGGGTGGGATACATCCAAGCATGCACAGCAGAGTCCACAGAGCGAATGCGAGAATAAACGAGGCACGAGCATGAGCGCGGAGAGCAGTAGAGTGGAGGCGTACCAGGTGGATCTCTGGCAGCACGTGATGGTGGTCGTCCGCGATCACGACGCGCAGCGGCTTGCTGTCCTGCTTTGTGGCATTAGAGGTCATCGCCATTTTCCAACAGCAGACAGACTCACATCCAAAGGACTTGTAACAAAATACGTACTGCAATATCGTTGCTACCAAACACAGTACACATGCTGTTACAAGTGTTTGGCAGGTTAGAGTTGCTGAGTGAGTCGATGATGACCCTGAGCTCCGCTCGCTTGTCCTCCATGTCGGTGCCGCAATATGGACCCCAGATCTTCCCGTTTTGAGCAGCTGAAGCGTGCTTTGATTCCATCTGCGATCTCACAATCTCCCAACGCCGCTAACGGGCATGGAGTCAACTCTCGGCGCGCTTGGTCTTCATGATCCCAGTCAACAATTGCCAACTCTCTCAAGCAAAGTGGACGAGTCTTCATCCATATCGTCAACAATCCATCACCTGACAACTTGAGTGTGGGA
>JAASFO010000601.1:0-16985 GCA_023333815.1 Globisporangium recalcitrans
CAACCAGGAGGAAGAGCGCGGCGAGGAGTCGGCGGCGCTCGCAACGGGCACAACGCGGCGCTGCTGCTGCTGCTGCTGCAGCGGATCAACAACCTGGACCGCAAGCCGCCGCTGACGCTGGGTCTCATGGGTGAGTGCGCGTGCACAGATCTACCGTGTGATCGTCAAGAACGCCTTCATGCATGCTGACTTTCAGGCTCTTGTGATGCTTGCTGCTGCAGGTGTGATGTATGCGCTGCACTTCCAGAAGACACGCGCTCCGTACCTGTTCCGACCGTACTCGCTGTATGTGACTGAACTCTCTCGCTCTCAATGAACCGCTTGGTGTACGCGGAAGCCAGTTGATGGCTGGCGAGTGTGTCTCAACTCACGCCTCCAGTGTGTTGTTGTTGTTGATTATGCCAGTTGTCCCGACAAGATCGTGCACAGCCGCGACGTCTCGCGGCTCTTCGCGTCCGCGTTCCTGCACGTGGACGACTGGCACTTGTACCACAACATGTACGTCTCAGTTGTAATCGCACTGCATGCCAGTGTTGTCCAGAAGTGTCGTAGTGATCCATCGTTCGGAGAGTCTGAAGTTGCTTCTCGATGTGATCTGTATGAGTCCAGGGCGTCGTTCCTGTGGAAAGGGTATCATCTCGAGCACAAACTCGGGAGCGCGCGCTTCGCAGTCGCCGTGTGCTACTTGCTGGCGCTCTCGCAGGCGCTCGTCGTCGTTGCGACCTACGTCCTCGCGACTTTCTTCCAAGTGCATGAGCCATTTTACCAGTGCAGCATCGGCTTCTCGGGCGTTCTCTTTGCGCTGAAAGTGAGTCTTCGTTGTTGTTGCTTATATAGTTGGGAAGTTGCGGTTGCAACCTAAGAACTTGTTTGCATGGTAAATGCAATTATGAAATAGGTGCTGCTGAACCACAACTCGCCGGCGTTCACCTCGGTCTACGGCTTCCAAGTGCCGACCAAGTACGCGGCGTGGCTGGAGCTCGTGGTGATCCACTTTCTCGTGCCGCGGTCGTCGTTCATGGGCCACGTGTGTGGTATCCTGGCAGGTGTGTGGATTTGTATGAGCTTTGGTATGAGGCTAGCTAGTCTTCTGCTCAAGTGTGCGCTGCCTCTAATTTGTTATGTTTGTGGTACTGCAGGGTACATCTACGTGCTCTCACCAGGTCTCCAGCGGTCTGCAGCCACTCTCGTGCAGTTTATTGAGCGCTCCATTCGCAAATTGATGCCGCCAGCTCCATCGAGCGCACAAAGTCCCCGCTCACAACAGAGCCGAGCAGCTTTAGCTCCAGAAGCACCACCCACTCATGCATACGAGAGTGACGAGGTGCTTGCGCGACGGCTTCAGGAAGAAGAGTATCGTCGAGCAGGAACTGGAAACCAACAGCAGCAACATGACTCTTCTGCGTCCTTTCGAGAGCCGACGCTCGATGTCCAGCAGCACATGACGCAGGACGAGCTCCGGCGCCGACGGGTCGAGCGCCTGAACCAACAACAGCGACGCTAGTGCCGAACGTGCATGATGCTCATGCGCTAAGAGCACCCGATGGACCATACACCAGCAGCAAGTAGTCCATGCATGCGCATGACTGCAACGTTCCCGCCACTCGATCAATAAATACCATCTCTTGCTTTTACACCTTCGAAAGTCCCACCTGTACTTCAAATGATACAATTCTGCATACAAAGAGAAGAGCGAGAGAGAGACCACACGTGGTGTATCCATGTCTCTCTACCCTCACTCGACCCCGTCGTCGCAGAGTTTCAGCAGACACAGCACACAACTCGTCTCTTGCGCACCGGCGTCACTGTTGCTGCTGTCTTCACTTTCTTGACTCGTGGCTGACCAGGAAGGCGATTCCGACAGCTTCGCGCTTGGGGGTCCATTGACTGTCGCAACCCGGTACTGTGTTCGCCAGAATGCGAGGAATGCGGCAGCAGAGAGCGCGAAAAAGAATGCGCAGTTGCCTCGAAAAGCGACTTTGGCAGCCGTCTGAGCGATCGAAGGGAACGGCGCGCTCTCCGCCTGGTTCATCGACGGACAGCACCGCGCCAGACTCATGATGCTCGACAGTGCGAGCGCATGGTACGCGCGCTGATATGCCTGGAAACTCGGCGTTTCCGCTCCACCGAGTCTCGCGAGACAGCGATCAAAGCGAGGCGAGTTGATGATAAAACAGAGTCCGACGATGATCGAGACCCAGAGGTACATCGCCCAGGAGCCCCAGCCGACTTTCTTAAGCGCAAAGATGAACATCGAGGCGCTTGCTGGTACAAACACGAAAAAGCCGCCCCCAAAGTCTTCGCCCGATCGCCGGAAGTCTTCCCACGTCACCTGCAACAGCTCGCGCACCGTCTTTGGAAGGCGGTCGTCTTGAGTCAAACCAAGTTCGCAAACTGGACAGCCCTCCCATGCAAATGGCGTTCCCGCTGCTATGTTGGCTGTCGACTGCGCTGTGTGGTGGCGCGCATCCCGCAGCTTCTTCTCTAAACACGCTCGATGCGCTTTCTCGCATCGGAGAGTGACCGGGTTGAGGCATTCGCACAACGCCACCCATGTGCTTGGTGTTCGCGTCGGACAGTTTTCGCGTTGCTCCCATCGCTTCAGCGAGCTGCTCACAGCGTCCACCTGTTTGCATACTTTGCATTGCTCAAGAGTGAATTGCCTCTCACCTCCCAGACAAAACGTCTTCCATTTGTCGCGCCTGCAATCCAGCATGTAGAAGCAAGCAGCACCAGTCAATACAACCGCAATACCAGCGTCAAAGCAAGAGCGTCGGTGTTCAGAACACTTACATGTTCACCGCTCCTGCGCGCTTCGGAGCACGATAGCTTGGGATACACCTCAACCTGCAAATCAAGTTGACTGCCGCACTTTCCACTCGGTTCAGCGTAGTTGCCGCAAACGGCTTTGTCCCAACAGTAATTGAGTGTGGCAGGCGGCTTGGAGTCGCAGAAGGATGGAGATGGTGATTTGACTGGAGAGACTTGCTCGCTCCACCGGGACGAGAAAATCTCTCAACAAACATCTGCCTCCAGAAATCCTCCGAGTGGAGCCTGCTCAGCCCCTTGCTCGTGGACGCGCAGATGACGAGCTCCGAGATCGTCAGAAAAGCCGCGATCTGCACATAGCAATCCAGTCCGATGTCAAGAATCGGGATGCTTCTCGTCAGCACTTCGGCCACTGAGCTTGCACCAGTCACACCCATCTTCCTTGCTCCATTCTGTGGTAGGTACGCGCAGCCTGTCGACACGATCTGCTGTTGAATCCGCCATGCCGACCAGATCACAGCCGCTGAGCAGAGCAAGAGGACGAGGATCTGGTTTGTCGCCAAATGCTTTAGGAGAACGGGCTTCGTGTGCGCGTACAGAAGTCCAGCGATCAGCGGCACTGACGAGTACACCCAGATGGAGGCAAACGCCAAGTGCTTCTTCAGGTTCGACACCATCATAAACAGCTTCTCCTCCAGCGGCAGCTTGATCCCCAACTCGCTTTTCAAATGAGAAGGCTCGGACGCCTGGAAAAAGAGCAGCTGCGCTGTGAAACCCACACTGCCTGTGAAAGTACCCAGGTATTTCGTTGGCGCGTTCACACTCGTGACAGAGAGGCTGGCATCTTCGTTTCCCCGCAAATGGTAGCTGAAGAGACCTCCGAGCAGCAACGTGAACGACCACAGCGCGCATCCGAGCACAACGAACACAATGCCTCCGCTGATGGTCTTCGCTTTCGTGCCATAGTTTGACGATGCGAACTTGTACGAGAGCGGGATCGACGAAAACAGCGCGAGCACTGCGGAGACGGTCATCGGGAAAACGGGGATGGACGGACCCCAGCGGAGCATGGCGAGATCGACGAGAACGAAGACCGCACATCCAGAAACCCCCAGCAGCCGACCGACGAAGAACTGGTTCGCCAGATCTTCAGCTTTTAGACTCTGCTCGTTTTGGGTAGCCTTGCCTCGCACGCACTCATTGTCGCTTCGCTCTTCGGTTGGTCGGAACAGCGGAATGGAATATAGCAGGAGTGTCTGCGGCACGATGTAGAGCAGCCCGGTGAGTAGATGGATGCCTGGGATCTTGAAGAACACTGAACTCCAATACATCGCGGTCATGGACAGAGCCCATGCGACGGAGACAACTGTCCACGCCGACCCATGGATAGTGATGAACTGGATTCCGCCGCGAAATGGCTGAAACACTCTGTACGTTGCGTGCACTTTCGGACCGAGAATGCAATGCGTGAACGCGATGCTGTAGCTTGACAAAAGGCAGCCGAAGAGGTACAGCACTTCCTCGGCGCGCTGGAAAGACGACCCTCTGCTTCCCAAAATCTCTGCGCCGACAAAGAGGCAGAGCGATCCGAAGACGACAAACAGGTTGGATCCCGTGTGCCATCTCAACGCCGTGTCTTGCATCAGCACTCTCCAATTTCGGGTCTGGCCACTCCCGCGGAGATTCGGACTTGCCTGGCTACCTTGAGTGCCGACCAATGACGGCTGGAAGTACTGGATCGACGACAGTATCAAGGTTTGCGGAGCGACTGCAAAGATCCCCAGCAGACTCAGCACGCCATAAGGAACACTCTGCGTCACCAACATGAGCAGCAGCGAGTCGAAAAGGAGCTGCACACCGAATAACGCCCACCCCACAGCCTGTCGGATGACGTACCGATCGCCACCTTCAAACGGTTGCCACAGTCGAAACTGAGAATGCAGCTTCCGTCCGGACAAGTGGGAGACCGCCGACGCCAACACAAACAGCGCCATCGCGAGCACAAGGCAGAACGCTCTGATCGAAGGCAGCATCTGCTCTTGGAAGTAGTCGACCAGAAAGTGGAAGAGTGTCGACGAGAGCGAGAGCAGCATCACCATCGCCACTTCGCCTTTGATCGCATCAGTCCAAAACGCGCACTGAACCGCTTTCCCATCAGCGGACTTGAGCTTCGTGGGTGGCTGAAAGTGGGATAGAGACATGGACATCGCCCCCGCGCTGCCTGTACCGACGACGAGCACCAGGCACGCCGCGATGTCGCCGAATTTGCTGCTGTTCATGCACAGAATAATTGCAAGCGCCAAGTAAAAGCCATACCACAGCCAGCCGATGGTCTGCAGGAACACGGATTTGGTGCCGCCCTGAAATGGTTGCCACCACTGATACGCTGGTTTTGATCGCACGCCGCCCATGTTGGAGATCGGCGCAGCGATCGCGAGGGACGACAAGCTGATGACCCAGCCAACCTTCTCGTGCGCGAGAAAGAATTGCATCAGTTTCGCAGGCACCACATCGATCTTGGCTCTGGAGGCATGCGAGAGACACCCGATGCCGAGCGCACCAATACAGAGCAGACTCGCAACGTAAACCTCTGCCGGACGTTTTCCTTTCTTGGCTCGCTCTCGACTCGTAGCAGACAGCTCTTCCTCAAGTGACTGATCTTCACACTGGCTCGTCTCGCTCTTGATCGAGCTCCCATCAAAGTACTGGAGGGACACGAGCAGCAGCACTTGAGACGTCATGCCCGTCGCTCCGATCGCAGTCCCTGTTCCTTTCGAGCTCTGATAGCCCGACTCGTCGTCCGCGTTGAAGAACACACTCATGGCACCGCCGATCGTGAACGCAAACAGCTGCCAGCCGAGGTACTGCAGCAGCAGAAACGTCCGCTCGCCCTCAAACGGCTGCCAGATGCGAAAGCCCGGGATCTCTGCGCAGCCGTAGAGCACGTGGATCACCAGCGCCGACACGACGAACTCGATGCATCCAAGCACCACCATCACGGGGGACTGTCCGAGATGCGAGAAGAGATCGTAGCACACGAACATCAGCGTGCCGGACGCTGACGCGAGCAGACTCACGACCGCCTTGGTCGTCAGCGGGAACTGGAACGCAGGCTGGTCGACGTCGGCCACTTCGCGGAAGCACCCGATGCTGAGGTTGAGCAGGATCTGCGCCATGAAGCCCACCGCGCCGAGCAGCAGGTACTGTCCTTGAAACCACTTCGGCACCTGCGGGTTCGCGAGCACCACCACGGAGCCCGTGAGCACGAATGTGTGGAAGCACCAGCCGAACGCCTGCATCCACACAAACTCGGCGCCGCCGCGGAACGGCTGCCACCACTGGAACTTTTTGGAACGCAGCGTGCCGGCGAGCAGCGTGAGCGGTCCGATCCACGCGAACGCGAGCGCGCCGATCGCCACGAGCAGCAGCACGCCTCTCGACGGCGCGCTCTGCTCTTCGTGCGCGATCTCCGACGCGATGAACAGGAAGAAGGCGACGACCGACAGCACGAGCGCGCACAGGCGGATCTCCTGGCTGTCGTGCTCCATGTGGGCTCGCTCTGTTTGTCTGTTGTCTATCGGAGCGCGCGTTCGGATGGTGTTGCCTGTGTGGCGCCAATCGCGACAGTGACGTGATGCAATCAGAGAGAGAGGATGTGAGGAAGGAGGAGTCTGCTGGTTGCTGTGAGAACGGTCAATGCAGCGATGAGGCACTTCAGCATTGCAGCGTCTGCTGTTCTAACAACAATAGCCCTGCAACCACGCTCGCAACAGCCATAGAAAGATCAGTCTGCAAGCGAAGAGGCGGAAGAGCAGGCAAAGTCTGCGACATGAAACGAGTGAAACCGACCAATGAAAGTGGATTTACCACACACACAGTTGCTGTTGATGAGGACATACACTTACAATTTCCAAGTCTAGAATAGAAAGACATATGGAGACGAAATGAAGGTTCAGAACGCGATCGGTTTCTGAGTTTGGGTTCGGCGTCATGTGAGCGAGCATGAGGAAAAGAACGAAGAAGATCTGTGTGAGCTTGAAGCTTTTCTTGCTTTCGTGGATCTTCATCGCGACGCTTGAGTGCTGCGATATGAAGATCTGCTTCATGACAGCTGAAGAGCACAAAGCACCTAATGGAAGAAGAGAGTTTGGAGCTTCAATGCACTGATATAATGCACACTCAAAACACTGATATAGAACATCAATGTTCCCACGTAAGTGCGAGTTGAAGTTTCCATTCCCAAGTTGCTGCGAGTGCGGAGTGCGGGCGTGTTGGTGCCACTTGCGCGGGCTCGCGCATTCCGCAATTTGCGCAAGAGCGGCGACAAGCCACTCGCACGCACACGCCAGCTAGAAGAAAGCAGCAGACATGCTCAAGCACCGCGCGACAAGCGGCGGCTTCCCAATGGACGCGTGGATCCCGCACACCTCGAAGCTCTGGAGCGCGGCTGCAGACGAAAAATGCCAGGCGCCGAGCTCCGACGACTATCGCGAGTGGACGTTGCTGCAGCTGAAGCGAGAGATCGCGCAGCGCGGCCTCAAGATCGATCAGAAGAAGCGCAACAAGGACTCGTATGTGAAGCTGTTGCTGGCAAGCGACGGAGTACAGCACTTGACCCAAGAAAGCATATGCCACATCGAAAGCGTCGACATCCAGCGGATCGTGGATCCACACACCGCTCCACAAGAAGCACTGCTGTTCCCAGTCGCGCCGAACACACAGCCACTTCGACGGCGCTTCACTCCACAAGTGCCTCAACCCAAGCAAGTCTCGCCAGTTGCGTCTCCGCAACAGCTCCCGATGCGAAAGCAGTCACCAGGGACTACCACCTCCAAGCCACATCCACAACCTCGGCTCTCGCAAGGGGTTGCAACAGTGTCGGATGAAGACGATTCCGACACCCCTGTCGAGTTGGTTCAGGTCGAAGAGAGTCGTTGCTCGATTCTTCAAAAGCGGAGGTGTGTGGGTCCAGGTGAGCGTTTTTGGAATACCGAATTGGACAAGAAGCAACACGAGTACCTGCGCCACGAACTCGCGATCAAGGCTGCGAAAGTCGACGTCCAAGCGCGACGACTCGAACTCGAGGCAAAGCGTGCCAAGCAGAGCCGAGAGTTGCAGCAAGTGCAGCTGGAGCTTGCCCAAGAACAGCTCAAGCAGGCAAAGCTGAGCACACAAAAGATTCGAATCGAGTGGATGATCGAGCAAGCCTTGCACAAGAAAAGACTGCGGGACGCGGGCATTTGCGAGCAAGACATTTCGGCGATTGTGTGTGAGGGTCTTCCCAAGCGATAGCTGGTGGGTTTCCATCCTAGATTCTACGTCTTCTTTTCACATGGGGCGGGTAGTAGGTTGATCGTCAATGCGTCTATGAGTGCGTGAGTGTAATTTATACGTTTGGAGGTTCTTTATTTCGCATGTGGATATCGAAGTCACGTTATTCGGCGATGCTTACGAGGCGGGATCGCAGAATACGACGGAGCCAGCGCAGCAGTCCCTCGATTTGAAGCCGAGCTTGCAGGTGCCGCCCCGTTATTGCTCGAAGAAGCTTTGTACGCTCGATCGATCAGCGTCTTGAGCCGCGTCTTTGCGATACTGGACAGTTCGCCGCTGGGTAAGACAATCTGCGATTGCATTGCTGCTGCCTCCGGTTTGAACAGCTCGACAACTTGCTTCACGATCGCCTTGAAGCGCTCTTTCGGGAGCTTGCCGTTTCCTTGCTTGTACAGCGGATAGAGCTTCGCCTTCACATATTCCACGGCTGATCCCATCCATCTATCGCGATAAAGGGAAAGAACGCAAGCAAGGTCAGTCCATGAAGGTAGTCAACCACAGGCGTAGAGAGGCATGCCATTGGGGTCAACTCACGCCTCCTGCTTCCGAGTCTTCTCTTTAGGTCGTCGAATAGGCTGCTTCTGAGCTGAAAATGCACGAATCGAAGGCAAAACCTGTGCGCCAGCAGCAGTGTCTTCGCTGGAAACTGGTCGAGACGGAGTCGGAGGTGGCCGCAATGCTGGCTCAGGTGGCGGATTGATAGTTCGCCATCTCTCGCTTGTCAGGATGGCTCGCTCTCTCAACTCCACGCTGACCTCCGACAGATTCGCAATCTCGTCCAGCGCGCTTTGAAACTCTGGTACCTACAGCAGCAGCAACAAGGATGTCAATGGCAGTGCTGTTGATTCCGGGCTGGATCAGACAGCCGAACATACCTCGGTCAAGTCACTCTTTCGAATTGGAAGCGCGTCGACGACCGTCAGCACTGCGTCCAAAACTTGCGGGTGGGGTGATGGTGATGATGAGCTCCCGGATTCCTGTGGCCGCTGGATCCATTTGTATAGAACTTCCAAGCAGCCCATGTCAAGCACGACAGCCTTTTCTCGATCGTTAAGACGCCCGAAGAACGTCTTCACGCGCGAGACTAGCCGCAGCTTTGCAGTTTTCGGGATGAGAAGCGTCACTGTCGATGCGTAGTTGTCACTTCCCACGGCGTCAACCATCAGCTTTGCTAGCTCTCGGTACTCTGGCGCTAACGTTCGCGAGATGCGACCATTAGGCGAAGGAACTTGTGGAGAGCCACCATTTGAGTGACGATCCAGCGCATTTGCCGCGGCGATTTCCTGGCGGCTTGTGTCGAAATCTTGCCACATCAAGTCCACATTCGACGACGACGTTGCTGGGACAGTCGAGCGGGACAGAACGAGGTGTCTGTTGGCCGGAGCACCGAGTGATAGCTGGTTATGGTCTCCTCTCGCATACATCAACTCTGCTCTGCGATGGATCTGCAGAAGCTCCTGAGACATTCGCAGAGCATACGCGGCCGCGATGCCTCGAATAGGTCGCCCGCTGTCCGACTCGAGAGTCACTCGAGCAGCTGGTCGTCGAGAACGACCTCGAGTGCTGTCTCTGGTTTCAGCAGCTCCTCCTGCTGCGGCTCCGCGTCCTCGACGACTGCGAGTAGCAACATTAGTGGTTGTTCCAGATCTACCACTCAGCACATTGGACATGAGGTGTGCCAGTCGCCTCGTTGTCCGGCGCGACGAGACTGTCGTCGCTGGTCGCTCGATAAAGTCGCTCGCTCTCGTGCCGCTGGAATGGCGCGAGCAATACCACGAGTTGCTCGGCACTTCGCTGAGTCCGATGCAGTACGTGTGGTTGGAGATCGGGCATCCGCGCGCCTCGCACATCAAGAGCACATGCTCGTCGTCGCCTCGACCGCAGATCTCGCAGCGCGCTTCGTTGACAAGGCGCAGCTGCGCCGCGATGTCGTGGTCTTGTGGATCGGGGCGGAACACTTGCTTGCAGTCCTTGATCTCCTCTTTATGCGTCACTTCCCCGCTCGCATCCACACGCGTCACTCCGTTAAACTTCTTCTTGCAAAGCGGACACAGATTCGTCACTTTCGACCACGCGACAATGCACTCAAAGTGGAATTTGTGCTCACACACACCAGGAAGAAACCCTTGCGTCGAGAGCTCCACAACATCGCGACAAATACAGCACTGCGCACATACGAGGAGACACACAAACCCGCCCATTAGCATCTTTTGCTAGGTAGCAACACCGACAGCGACAGGAGGAAGCAAGAGAGAGAGAGAGAGAAACACGAACCTCGTCGGGTTCGACCTTTTCCACTGACGCGTCCTCGTCCTCTCCATTCTCGGTACCATCACCGTCACCGTCCTCAGCATCCTGATCGTCGTCGTTGATTTCAATCACATCACGCGCGCCACCTTCTCCACTAGCTGCTCCATCTACTGTTGCTGCCGCGGATGCATCCGATGGCTGCGCATCCACAGCGCGAGCATCGTCGCTCTCCTCCGCCATGTTCACAAGCGCGCAGCTCTTCAATCTGTGATTGCAGCGTTGTTCCGAAGAAAGTCACACACACAGTCTATTATTCGGATCTGATACAGTACGCACTTCATCAAATCTTGACAGCACAGTTCGCGCGATATGTATACGCTCGATTATTCTATACAACAGGCTCTGAAAGCAAGAAGATGCTGTTTGAAGGGGAAGGGAATCCTTGCAATCAATCAGTTAGGACAAGAAGACAAGCAAGAAGACACTTGAGAAACGAAGGAAGAGAGCTCTGTTGCTGGTGTGTGTGAGCGCCACAGAGACCGCCCCCATGACGACGTCTCGCGGCTCCATGCTACGAATCGCACTCCTCTGTATCACCCTCGCTTTCGCTGCTGCTTTCGTCGTCGTCGTGCAAGCGTCGCAAGCTCCGGTCTTCTGCGCAGACGTCGGCATCGACTTGGAGTTCAAGAGCAGCAAATCAGCAGCAGCAGCGCCACCTGATAACAACAGCAGCGACAATGAGAATGCGGCGACGAGCTGTCTGCGGTACCCGACGATGACCGCCGTGGGCGACTACCTCGCTGCGAAGATGCCCACGTTCGCGCTCAGCGCTGTTGACTGCGTGCAGGAGTCGCGTCGCGGCAACGACAACGACGTGGTGCTCTTTGCTGTGCTCTCCGTGTGCTCGCGCTCGAATATCCAGCACCAGGCAGCCGACGAGCGCGCGTGGGACGCGGACGCTCGTACGCAGATCGAGAAAGTGACGAAAGAGAGCAAAGAGCACGGCGTCAAGATGGCGAACAGCGCGCTGTGGTTCGCGCGCCAGGTGTTCCTGTCGCCGTCGTACACGCTGCCTGACGGGAAAGGCATGCCGCGGTTCGAGTTCAAAGGCGCGCGGATCTGGGTCGACGGCTCGGAGCTCGTGAACGTGGAGCTCGGTGTGCGCAATGCCGGCAAAGTGCCGCTGCATCTGTATCGAGTCACGCTGATCGAGTCCACCAGTGACGAAGCAACCGGTTCGTCGTCCTCACGCCCCACTGCGTTCGCGCTATTGCAGTCCCCCGCTGTGGTGGACGCTGGGAAATCCGACTCGGTGGTGTTCAAGTCGAGCACGTCGAGTCCCGTGGCGATCTCCAGTTCCAAGCGCTACGTGGTGTACATTTCGCACAGCGGCTTCCGCTCGCACCGCTTTGAAGGCGTGCTCGATGGTGATATGTTCGTGTCCAAGACGCCAGTGCTGAGCAGCGCCGTTGAGAAGAGCGACGAGCTCTTTGGAGCTGTTGGGTCGCCATCCTCAGGTCTGGATCCACTGCTCGGATCGTTCCCCATTGGAAGCTGGCGAGGTAAGGTTTGATGCTATCGCTGTGCGTTTCAAGCTATTCGAGCGAGGGTCTCTAATATCTTCTGTGTATATGCGTTAATCTGCTCTCGTCAGTGTTCTCTGTTGGAATCGTCGCGGCGGTGGGACTTGCAGCGGCGCTGTACGCGCGAAGGAGGTCTCCTGGCGTGCAGCTGCGACGACTGTCCGAGTGTCTGCAGCGCTCGATGAAGCAAAATGGCACTGGCTCCGCGACCAGCAGCAGCCCCAGGAGATCCAACTTAAAGGCAAAAGACAGCAGCGTCAGTGACTGGAAGAGCAAAAAGTCGGATGCGGGTATCGACAGTGTGTCGGATCGAGAGCTGGATGAGATGGAGAGCGAAGGGTGGGTAACGCACCTACTGAAAGAAACTCAAACGTGAAGTGTCGCTAGATCATGGCGCTGACATTGTTGTATTGCTGGTGGTGTTCGTGGATGGATGGACAGGCTCATTCAATCGCCAGCTCCCTCCAATGGACGCCAGGGCAAGCCGCGACAGTCTGTCACGCGAGAAAAGTACGACAATCCTGTGGTGTCTGCGAAAGTGTCGATGCTGATAGCGTCGATGGCTAACACCTTTATCACCATTGTGATCTGCTGATAGAATGCCTGGGATCCAGATGCAGTGGAACCCTCCGCTCTCAGCTTCAGGCAAGTTCCGAAAGCCGCTGGATCTGGATGGAGACGCACGGCTCGACCCAAAGCGATTCGAGAACATGTGGGACGAGTATCTGCAGCGGTGAGCCATTGTCTGTTTTCTGTGAAGCTCGTTGCTGGAGTTGGAAATGCTAACTGTCTGATCTTCTCTATGTCCTCACAGCTTCCAGTCGAGCGAGGTGCAATCCGGTCGTGTGGATTCGATCCTTTTGCTCAACAAGATGCAAGCGCGTGGCGTCACGTGTATGGCCAGCGGGACGGTCAGTGGCGTCGAGAAGTATGTGTTCTACGCCAAGCAGCGCGACTGCGAGTGGTTTTTCTTTCTGGTCGTGGACATCACGCTCGCGACGAACTCGATGGGCGTCACGATCCGCACCAGCAGCGACGCGAGCGAGACGCACATCGAGGATTTCGTGAAAATGGCAAAGACCACGCTCCGAGAATCCATCAGACAAGGATCGCCATAGTCAACCAATCTCACCCGACCTCGAACAGACAAGAACCACAGGAACAGCAACAAACCATGGTACCATAGATAGATGTATTGTTGTTATCTTCATCTTCGCGTCATTAATCGTGCCAACCAACAAGCGAAAGCGAAGATGCCGAAAACAAAAGCTAATGTGTCGGAAGAAGAAATAAAACCATAAAAGCACACACAGCAACCGAGTTTTGGTCTCCCTGCTTTCTCGCGTGTGGGGAGCCTGATCAATGATCGAGGTCGCTGAGGGAAAGGCGCCACGCAAATGCGTCCGTCCGCACCAATGGCGCTTGTGTTGTGGTCGCTCGCTTACAAAAGACCGCTGATGACCGCGTTCAGGTCGCCGTTGTGCTGCACGAGGAGCGAAATGTTGCGCTCCTTGTCCGAGAAACCCATGTCCGCGAGCGACTGGAGCTCCGCCGCCCAGCGCAACTCCTGCTCGCTCGGCTTCTTCTCAGCAACGCGCACGACTGGCGCTGGCGCAGACACGTGCACCTTTGGTGCAGCCGCACTCGGCGTCACGATCGGAGCAGGCGCACCGATGCGGATCGGCGCACTGCTCCCACCAGCATCGCCTGGAGCCAAGATGTTGATATCGACCCAAAGGCGCTGACCGAAGCGAGTGCCGTTTGGGGTGCAGAGGCGCCAGTAGCCAGTGTAGCGACCAGGCTTCGCTGGCGTCATCATGCGCAGCGACACGTCGATTGAGCTGCCTGGGAGCACCGATGGGATGAGCACGCTTTCTGGCGCCTGCATCTTGTCTCCTCCGACGCACAACAGCTTCGTGCCACTTGGCCATTTCTATAACAACACCATGGCCAGTCAGTTGCCATTGTCACACATCTATGCCACACAGGAGTTCTCACCGTTGGTCCAGCGTTGCGGATCTTCCAGACTTTGTCGAATGGCTCGCACGGCTTCAGCACCACACCGTCAGGGCACGTCACGTCGCCTTCAAAGACCGCGACGATCGGTCCCTGGTCCTCTTTCGTGTCCTCCGCCGAGATCGCTTCAAAGTAGTCGCTCGCGCTCAACCGCTGCAGGTTGTGGTTGCGCTGCAGCTCCTGCAGGACGCGCTCGATCTGGAGACGCGCCTGGGGGCACTTCATGAGCAGCACCTTGGCGATCTCTTCCAAGTCGCTCGAGCCCGCGATGTTCACCAAACTCGACGAAAAGCTGTCACCCTGATATACCCCGTGAATATGTTCAAAGTCAGACACCCATACAATCAGCACACACAACACTTCGCAGTGGTACTCACCTTTTGGAACTCTTCCGACACTTTCTGGAAAATGGACGCAAACTGTGAACGAACAAGAACATCACAGAATACCGAAAGAAGATCCAGTGTAGCAAGTCAGTTTAGTTGAATATACAACGACGACGACGCGCACAGCAAACAGAACCTTCTGGTTCGCCATGATCTCCAAGAGCGCCTCCTGGCACCCTGGCTCGTGCAGCAGCGAGACCACATCGCGCTTCAGGTCTTCGTGCTCCCACGTCGGCTCCCACTTCTCCACCACCTTGCTCAGATCCACGAAGAGCGCCATCATGCGCTTCTGCTGGTCGGCCTCCAGCGCCTGCGACACCAGCTCCGCGCGCACTTCCTGCGGCGCATTGTTGTCGCTGCCGGCCGCACTTGCTTGCCCTCCTTCAGCAGACGCCGCGACAGCAACCGGGATCGGTCGCGTCACGAGCGTCATCTTGCACACCGCGCTGCTCTCGCCGCGACCCATCGCGACCGCGAGCTCCTTCATGAGCCGGAACGCCTCGGCGAGCTCCACGTCGGTCGTGATGCGCACGAGCTCCTCGTCGTCGTCCGTGTAGTAGAGCAGCACGTCGTCGCGCGCAGTGTCGATCTCCGGGAACACGAGCAGCACGTAGTCGAGCAGGTCGCGGAAGCGCAGCGCGTCCCAGTTGGCGATCGCGCGGCCGTCGCGCTCCGCCAGCGCCTGGTTCACGGCCACGACCTGCACGCGGCGCATGTCCTGCTTCTCCTGCCACAGGATCTTGAGCGTCGTCATCTTCTCTCTTTCTCTGTCTTGCGGGGCTTCTTGCCTGTGTCTTGTTCCTCTTGCGTCGTTCGCTGCTTCTTCGTGACTACTGCGTGTTTGTATGGGAACAGAAAGGAGTGGAAGTTTTGTTCTCAGGACGAAGTACCCGAGTGCGTCTTCAAGTTTATACAAAGCTCAAATGTCAGCTTTCGCTAACCCTATCCTCACTGCAGGAAAGTCGTTGCTTCGATATAGATTCTCGGAGGCTCTCTTGGAATGCATGCATTGTGGGAGGATGTGAAAAATCGCAAGGTTTGTGCAAAACAAAACCCACACCCCTTCAAAAGCGATGATCGTTTGTCAGGGTGGCTGCCTCACAGACGATTCCGCTCTCAACTCCTCGCATGGCAATCGCGGCAATGCGAGTCCTAGCAGTGAGAAACCGCGACAGTCAGTCTGCCTGAGATGAGGACGAAATCGATATACTGCCGCCCTCACCAGCACGAACTTTGACTGCCTGGTGGGTGAGAGAACCGAATTCGACATCACCAGCCTGAGATCTCGACACGACGCGAGCATGAGTAACGAAGCTGAGCCATTGCACGATCCCTATACAGCTCCATGAGCCACTTCACCGCGTCGATGTGGCCGCTTCGGACCGCTGACCCAAACCCTGTTCCAATCTTGAAGACGCAGTTCATCGGGTGATCGTGCATCCACTGGAGCACCGCCACTTGGTTCGCCGCTGCGGCCGCGTCCATCATCTCTGGGATAAACGGCGCGGGCTTGTGGCGACTCGACAGCCACTCCAGCAACCGGATGCTCCCGGTACTCGCGGCTTCCACCATCGCCAGGTACGGCAGCACACTTGGACACAACTCGTACAGCAATTCGACCATCTCGAGGTTGTCGTGCTTCACAGCGAACACGAGTCTTCGTCTGCACTGATACGCCAGTAGTGCGAGTCGACACCAATCGATATCCCGCGCGCAGCAAGACGCGAAAGAAGCGACAGGAGGTTGGTCTCGCACGCGCGCAGCACGCTCCATCTGGTCGGCAGCGCGTAGTCGAGGAAGCCGCTGATCGTTGCGGCGACGTGCGGCAATGCGCCGACTTGCGCGCTTGCTCGGGTGTGCTGCAGCACGACCTGCACAGACGTGAGTGGCGGGAGGGGAGATGCGGACATTGCTGCTGCTGCGGCGTCGTTCCTGTGCTGCATCGAGGATGTTCAGCAGATGTCAAAAAGTGGACACCAAATGGTGTGTCCTTAAGTGCGCATCTCACTTTGATTCTGTGCGAACTTCGTTGACGATCTTGGCAATGCGAACCTAACAAATCGAAGGGATTCAACCTCGCAAATCGGCCATTCCAACTCTCGAACAAGCGCCAGAACAAAGAGCCACACCAGCAATGTCCGCGTCTTGCCGCTCGTGGTATGTCGAACGGCGTTGATCAGTTCCACTGGAGGTAGCAGTGTAGCGCGGTGGTTGAAGCTGCGGAGACAGGGAATGTGCGGTTGTTGGAGTGGTTGGCGAGTCGCCATGAGCGAGCACCATTCATTCCACAGATGATGGATGCAACCGCGTCGCCTGGTCAGTTCAGGATGCTTCAGTCATTGTACAACCACAGCCATCCAATGAACTGCGGATGCACGTCGTCTACATTCTGAGCAGCGATTCGAGGGAACCGAATGCAGGCGCTTGTGTGGCTCAACGGGCGAAATGGGAGTGATGTGCGATACTGTTTCTCGACTGCGGAGGATGCCATCAAGAAATGCTATCCTGGAGTTGTGAAGTTCCTGTACGATCACCATCAGCAATACGATGTCCGTTTCCTCTGTGGCATCTCGTGCGCGGCTCACCATGGAAACCTCGATGTTGTGAAGTGGCTCCATGAGAACCGATCCGAGGGATGCGCGACGCGTGC
>JAASFO010000602.1:0-16953 GCA_023333815.1 Globisporangium recalcitrans
AAGAGAAAAGAGAGTCTTCGACGGGACTCGAACCCGCAATCTCCCGCTTCGTAGGCGGATGCCTTATCCATTGGGCCACGAGGACAACACGAACACACAACACACACCAACAACAACACGCCAAACACAACACACAACACACAACACTCAACACACACACAACACACACCAACAACAACACACAACACAACACTCAATACACAACACACATCATACAAGACTCAACACCATTCCACAGAATAACACTCTCTTTGCCATAATTGATCACTTATAATGATGCCCTCTTTCTACTTACAATGTACATATTGTTTCTTGATGCGTTACTTGGCAATCAATATGGGGTTCTTGCACGTCTAGTGCGCGACATTATCTTACTTTCACATGGTCTAGTTCTTGTGCGACTGCGTCAATCAATGCTAAATTTCAATCATTTTATGAGCTGTGTACTCTTGGTCACGCGTCCTCAGTCACAAAATTAAACGTTCAGCTCTATCCGAGGGTATTATAACGTCAGTTAGGAACATCATGGTGACCACCTCAACAGCGACACCTCAAATGCCACTGAGTTGGCGTCCAAACCAGTTCCAAATTGGTAGCGATTGAGGAAACTCGGTACAAAACGGATGAATGTGATGACCACTTTCAGTGTCAATGGAAGTGTTTCGAAAATGTTCGAGTGCAGAATATCCGGGAAACACCTCGAATATGCACGTTTGCACCTGATTGGAAAAGCCCACTCACCACCATCCTGTCTCGTGCACTCTGTGCCTTTACTCTGCGAAGTCGAGGATGCTGAGTGAGAACTGCTGCAGTAAAATCTGCAGACACAATATACAGTTCGAACAAGGTATTATAGAGGATAAATCGACAGAACCCGTTAATCCGCAATCATACACCAAAGTTCGTGATCCTGCTGTGGTCGCAATTATTGGCAGCATATTTCTCACCAACCTCATGCCGAAAGTGTTGTGTCCTCATATGGGAAGCATACTTTCAGTCCACAGCGAATGCGTGCATGTTGTCACCCCAACGCGCAAGCTCTGATGTTCGGTATTTGTTGCGGATCAGTGGCTCCCACACTTGCTCCTTTTGAATGACTGCGCGTGCGAGGGCATTTCCTGACCGACTCAATGTCGACAGTGATGGGATTGTATGCAAGCACTTTGGTTGTTTCAAGTGGGAGTTGCGAAGTGTGATCGAACAGGTTCGCTGTCATCGGACGCCTTGCTGAAGAGTTCTTGATAGAAGCAGTGCTGCTGGTGGATGCTTCGCTCGAGGCTCGACCATTCTCACTCTCTCTCTCTCCATGCACGACTGGAGTATGCATGTTTGCTGTGTAAAGTCCGAGTTTGCAGTTGCTCATCCACAAAGAGACAAAAGCCAACAACCTCTGTCAACTATCAAGATGAGGTCACCCCCTCGAATAAATTATGCGTTAAGATGGCGAAACCAGTCGAGCCTACTCTACTCACTGAGCACGGCGGTAGATTGCGCTCACTTGGTACACAGACTTCCATTCGTCTATCGCACGCAGTCGCTCCTGCAGGGTATCGGCCTCCAGCGCGCTCGCTGAAGCAGCGCTGAAGGTTCCTTGGTCCACAATGACTTCGACTCGAAGAATCGGAGCTCCTGGGGTAGCTGTGGGGTGTCCGAAGCGTTCCATGGACAGTCGGAGCTTCCATCGCATTGCCGACTGCCGTGCCACAGCTCCAGTTTCGGATCCCCAGCTTAGAATCGCGCATTCTCGAGCGTACGAGCCTTCGGACGACTCGCTCTCTGGCCAAGCGTACAGCTCAAGCGCCAGCGCGTCTGGAGCCACAAAGCTGGCTTGGTAGTCTCCATAGCGTCGGTCGCCGATTGCGATCATACTCGAGAGCCCACTGGGGAAGTGCGAGAACACGCGCGCGTGGCCGTCGGCGACGAGAACCGTTCCTTCCGCGTGCTCGTCGTCTCGACCGCTCACGTTCCAGAGCGAGCGAATCGCGAGGCGCTTGTCGTCTTGCGCTTGGATCGACACAACGCTGCATTCGCGCAGCCAGTCCAGCGCGTTGCCCAGGCCGATCGTGTGGAGTTGAGAGAGGTCGAGCGGCTCAATTACGGTCTGCGCGCCGTCAAACTGCCAGTTTCCTTGCAGCGGAGACGTGAACGTTTGCAACAGCCGCGTCAGCGCCATGTTGTTCCGCGTTCCTTCGGGGGAGCTGGAGCCCTGTTGGCTCTTGCGAACAAACTGACTGCGCACCTGGGCGACAAAGCCCGCGAGACCGTGCATGGATGTCGAAGACAGGATGCCGAGCACCTTGGGGCGGATCGTCTCGAGCTCGTCGCACTTGAACACGATCGAGATGATCTCCTCGACGAGCGCCTGGGTCGACGAGATCTGTCCTCCGCTAGAGGTAGGAGAAGACGACAGGTAGTGGCCGATCAGATCGTACACCAAACGCACCCACTTGACGAACGTTCCGCGAAGCGCATCCTTGTTAAGCAGCATTGGCGCGTACTCGGTGAACAGGCGGCGGAAGAGACTGATGTTGTCCGCATCGAAGACGAGCCAGCCCGCCACGTCTGCGCAGGTCTCGATCAAGAAAGAGAGCTTGTTCGCGTGTGGCTCCTCACCGCTTCGTCGCGCGTGCACCGGGTACTGACCCGCCTGACCCATGGTCGACGCGAGCTTCATCATGAAGTACCACGAGATCTTGGAGTTCGGCTTGTTCGCTTGGGTTCGCTGGGACTCGTTGCGGTCTGGCGACGACCCGTACGGGTGGTACCGCTGCGGCGAGTGCTGCTGTTGTTGCTCTCTCGCCGCTTGAGCAGGAGGAGCGCGAGGTGCAGACCATTGGTCAGCAAAGATCGTGCTCCACTGAGAGAGGCAGTGCGTCAGGCGCGTGGCGTCGGCGCTCGTGAGAAAGTAGTAGATGATCGCGAGGTGCTTGGTCAGCATCAGCGTCTCGGGGTGCGCGCTCTCCCAGAGCTTCTTCTCCTGCCACATGACGTCCCCATGGTCCTGCTGGGTCTGGCTGCTCGTGTAGCGAAGTGGGCTGCAGTCGTTGCTGGTCGTGGGCGACTGGTGGTGGCGCAATGGGAAGACTACCGCTTGCTTCTCAGCAGCCGAGTAGCGAGCGTGTTGCAGCACCAGGGGACCGGGATCAAGCGGCAAAAATCCACTGTCGCTGTCGCCGTCCACCGACGAGGACTGGAGAGCAGCAGGCGAGATCCCCGCGTTGCTGACCAGCATGGCCAGAATGCGGCGATCCGCACGGATCTCGCTGGTGGCACGGCGGTAGGAGACGACCATGAACTCGCTCGAGGTCGCGACAGCCACGACTCGCAGCGTCGTGGTCGGCACTGCATAGAGCGGCTCTTGCTTGTACGAGCGCTCGAGCACGTACACACGGAGCACGTGCTTGGTGAACCGCTGAGCCTTTGTCGCGGCGCTCTCCCACTCGTAGTACCAGCGTGCGCCTGGGTTGATCTCAAACAGGTGCGCGTTCTGCTGTGGCATCAAAAGAAGACAAACGTGGCGTTAGAATGAAGGCGTCCAGTGGTTCTGTGGCAAGGTGGTGGTGTCAAAACTGTGGAAGCATTGCAGAAGCCACGGACCTCGTCGTATCCAGCCGCCGCCGCCTGCTCGAAGCCCTCGATCCACTCACCCTTGGGTGTCTGCTCGGTCTGGATCGAGTCGGCGATGAGGCTCGCGTTGACCTCGTCGTTGACGCTCAGGAAGTTGGCGTCCGACTCTTCAAAGTGCGCAAAGACCATGAGGTCTGCGCCTGCGGCGCGCGGTGCGCTCGTCACTTTCACGTAGAGTGCGGTGCCGCAGTAGCTCCGGTTCACATGCTCGGGGCAACAGTGCGGGAAGCATCGCAAGATCTAATGGGTTTACGCATCACAAAGAGAGAAAGAGGATGAGCCGGTGCACACAATAGTTGGTGAGACCTTGCAGATCTGCTTCTCACCTTGGTGCCCTTGGTGCGGTTCGTTCTGCAGCAACACGCAAAAGCAAGAAGACATCAAGGGACATTAGCTCGGATGGGATCACTCATTCCATAGTACCACCATGCAGACAGAGCTAGCTCAGCTTACCGCTTGTACTCGCCCAGGAAGAGCGACGAGTGGCGGCAGGACTGGCGATCAAAGTCGCACGTGACGGCTGCGCTCATGTCTTTGAGGTTTGTGTGGAGGCGAGACTGTTAAGCTGGAGCGGTCGGTCCGATTGCTTGTCGCTGCTTCTTCTGCTTCGGCGTGATCTTGGTAGTTGCGGCTTGGTGCTTTTTCTCGAGTGTTCTTGTAAACTGGGTGTTGAGGCTGAGTGAGCTCTTGGCTTGTTGGCTGATGGAAGAGGGGTATCGTCTGGATTGCTTACCGGTACGATTCGAAGGACGCTCTTCCCGACAGCTCCGAAGAAAGATCACGAGTGGCAAACACGGGGCTTTTCGCAAAATGAGACTCGAGTGGTGGGTGGGCACTCGACGCACAAAGTCACAATGAGTGAGAATGCAGTTTGGAAATGGACCCCCTCCACTGCGTTCCCACCGTCAAGCGAAAGCCGTCTGCTGCGTTTGATGACGCTCGTCGCCTACTGGCTTTCGTGCTGGTGTGTGGGAGGCATCATACTCGGACATTCATGGACTGAACAGCACACACAGATGTATCTTTTTGGTCGCTCGGTGAGGCTCACGGCGCCTGTATTAACGCCATCTATGCACTCCTGCCATCATCCGCCACCATCTTCAAGGAAAGCGCACACTTGAGAGAGAAGACAGCCATTATTGCGGTTTGGTGATGAGGTAAACGTGGGGAAAGTCAGAACGCAGAGAAACCCTTTTATAGCTGTCAACTTGCTATCAGCTGACACCAACCCACTTTGACAGCAGCCTCTTTGGTGCGAGTAACTGTCCGGAACGATGGGGACAGAGACAATTGTGCACAATATTTAGGCTGTTCGCAGCGGGCATTGCTGCTGCAGGTTCGCGCGCGTTGGACAGTGTTGCGTGAGAATTCATTCGGGCGACGCATTCTCGTGGACGGATGAGTGCGCGCGACAGTTGGCTCCTGCGACTGACTGGCCGACAGTTCTCCCACCTTCGACTCTGAAGCGCTGGAGCTGACTGTCAGTGCCATAAACACCTCGGCTAACCTACAAGGCATGCCGTTATTATTAGCTTCGGAGCTTCGGAGCTTCAGAGCTTTCTTGCTGTACCTGCCTGGAGTAGCGATAGAGAGAGAGAAATGAGAACTATGGAGAGAGCGTGCAAGGCAGACAGACTGATCAGAGACTCATCAAAATGTGTCTCTATTAGCAAGGCGCCTTCTACCTACCTCACATCATACAGCGCCTGCTGTACACACACACGAGACGAATTATTCTTCATAGCAATCAACAAGCAGACTCAGAAGGGAGGTGGCTCGCCATAGCAACTCGCTCTCTCTCTCTCATCTGACGGTGGTGCCAGCGCCAATCGCATTGCAAGCGAAGGACCCCTAACGCGCGGCTGTGTTTTTGGGAGCCAGCTACAATATGAAAAAAGTTCTAAACCAGTGCTGTACGCAGCATTGAGAATGTGAGCTCTTGGCTGTAAATCATCACGCAAGCGCGACTGCATTAACATGTAAACAAGCAAACAAGCAAAGAAGCGTGCATGCAGCGGAAACGACACAGGCTTTGCCAAAACAAGCAGAACGCCATCCAAACATGCAGAGCGGCAGGTGGGATTTGCCATTTTATTTTCTCATTTTATTCATGGCTGCAAGCGCAGACATGCACTCGCAAAAGTATCCGCAAAAAGAAAGTATCTAGGATACATTTGTACACTTGTGTGCATGGGATTTGATTTGTGGTGGAGCTTCCGCCTCTGTGTTTTGATTAAAATCCGCGTGTCCTGTTGTTTCCCACTCTGTCTGTCGACACTGCAGTCCAGGCAAGAAAGCCATTAGCGAAAGCGATTGCATCCATGGCTCGTAATCAAAACCTGCAGATTTCATCACAAGTATTAGCGAAAGCGATTGCAGCCAGCGGTCGTAATCTCGCCCAAAAGGGAAAACGGAGCTCTTCCTCTACACTCGGCACCTGAAAACGCTGGGAGACAATGGAGGAAAACTCCAAATGGAGACAACTTTGGACCTCAACAGTGGGACGATTCCCAGCAAGTCAGTCTGCAACGAGTCTCCTTCGAACCAGCTGGATTGACCTTGTGTGCGCGAGTTGACAAAAAAAGGTGATGGGAGAGAGAGAGGATAACTTTGGATTCGCTAATGAAACAGAGAGAGAGAAGCCTCTTTGCTTGTGAACACGAGATAAGCAAAAAGCGCTGAGCAACACGAGAATGACGACAGATCGACACAGCTACTGTACCGAGTTAATCTCCGGTGCAGCACTGCACCTAACCGAGCAGAGAGAGAGCGAAATGAACACAAAGCAAGTGAGAAACTCGATGAGCCAATGGGTGGCACACTGGATTCTGAAGCTGCAGCACATTGCCGCTTAGGAATTCAAATCCACGCTGCCGCTGTGCTCCAGCCTTTGCTTTCCTTTCCATCCTTCGCCACTGCCAATGCTCTTACACACCAGCCACAGCTGGATGCGCACAGCCGCACACACCCTGACTGAATCTCTTTATTACTAGTACTAGTGAGAGGAGGAGGGTCGCATGGCAGGACATGCATCTGTGTGTGCGGATGTCGTTGACGGCGGACAAGGGGTGTGTACCTCAGCAGCAGCATTGCAAAGTTCAATCAGCATTTCCATGGTTTTGTCTGGTTTGATTGGCATTTATTAAAACGCGGATGATGACGAGGAAGCAGCAAGACGTCAAAAGAGAAGGCGAGGCAGAAGGACGAATGGATAAATGGATAAATGGATCCTCGCGCATCTGGACGGTTTGGTCTCGTTCTTTGGTTTCTTTGGTTCTTTCTTGCTGCTGCGTCAGCACACATTGACAGACGCGTGCATGCATGGCAGTGTTGTTTTTATTACCCACCTCACCCCAGCATTTCTCTTTTTTCATTAAAAATGGCTTGGCCGGCAGGATTTGCACGGTACGACAGGTGAATCAACCGCGTCAGTGGAATGACACAAACGAACAGGATTACGCGTTGGACATTCGCGAGGAGCGAAACTGAACAGCACGGAGGTGGTGTCTCGCTTTTCATTTCTTTCCTTCGAGGGTCCTCTCACTGTCCATTCATCATTGTATGACCACAAAACCATCCATCCATCAATCAATTCGTCCAACAGGGCTTTCTTAGTGCCAGACTGATTGACTGACTGGGAAACGAACGAGCTGCGTCATCTCGCTGGAGCGAAATCACCAGCGAAACTCGCGAGTGGGTGTCCCAGAGAAAGAATATATCCCGTCTCGGTCAACTGCAGCTCTTCACAGCAAATCGAGAAGGATTACTGTCCAGCTCAGGGGTTCAAAATGCAAACAATTGAACGGGCATGTAAAGAACAGGTAATGAGTTCGGTAGATCAAGGCTGGCAGCGGTGCTTGTGGCTCAAGTTGGAGCAAGTCTCATTTCCAAGTCAAGTTCGGCAAGATATGTACGGACGGAATAACTCCTCGAGTGACCCAAAACTCGCCCGCCTGGCTGCCTACCAGGATATCGGTCTCCTTTGTTGCGTCATGCCACGCTTGACTGGCAAGATCATTCCTTGATGGATCAAGTCGTGCGCTTCCAAACCAAAACGAAAACGTTGATTGGATATTGAATTAACAAAGCCACACTCCTTTTCTCCAAAACACACAACTTCGATTAATAACTAGCATCAGGACAATTTTCAGCTCAAGTTCCTTCTTTCCATTCAGTGATACTAGTGTTAACGGCACGTCATGATGGGACAGCAGCTTTTTCAAAAGTTTCATCTGTCAGCTTGCTGGCGTCCACCCCATCCTGCCACTCTTTCTGCTCCATGTTGGTCCATTTGACCTGAGAAGAGAGGTCGGGCTGAAAAAAACGCAACATGAGGACAGAAACGAGGAGCTCATCTGAGGAAGGAAAGGAGCTGCTCATTTCCACACATTCAGTCGATTTGGCACAATCTGTGCACCTGCAGGTTGGCGCTAAGGCAGCACGAGAGAGGTGGCGCGCACGCACGCACGCAGGCGACAGGATCTTGAAGGCGAACGCGTTGTTTCGTTCTGTTTGACTTGTGTCGATCTCTTATAGGCGATTGGCGGATGTGCGCCACGAATCGCAACAGGAGACTCGCAATGGAGCGAGAGGGAGAGGACGGACAAGGGGAGCAATCTTGCCATTTTATTCTGTTTACTGTCTGTTTACCATTTTGAGCCTGATCAAAGAAAATACGCATGACGCGATAAGCTTCAAGCTCACAAACGACGAAAAAGGAGCGCAAACACATCAGCGAGTTTTCATTTTCTCCTAAAATCTCCAGGATTTGCGATTGTATCATTTTGGAGCTGGCTGTCAGCACACGAAATGACGCTACAGATAGCGAGGGGATAGAAGGACAACCTCGCTCGCATAGAAGTTCAGCACTCGCAGCAACATCAACGAGTGACGCCTGTGGCTTGCCAATCAAGAAGAGCACAATTCGCTCAAGGAGGAGTTTATTGGATTTCAGCTGGTGATAGCTCAGCGCGATGTGTATGTGTGTCTCGAAAGCTCCTCTCCTCTCCTCTCCGCCAGCCATTCATTTGTTAGCTCCCCTCTCAACTGGACAAATGGCGCAGCGTGTGATCACTCAATTTCAACTCTCGACCTTTCGCCTGTCAACCTGTCAACTCCCAAAATTGGTTCAGTGCGAAATCAGGCAGCTCTGGACCCGGTCGCACGACTCATCGATCGCCTTTTGCGCTTCCGGCACCAAGTCGCCGTAGATGAGAAAGCCGTGCGATAACCCTGGATAGATCTTCAGACTCGACGGCACCTGGAGGTGCGACAAGCGCGTGTAGAAATCCACGCTGTCGTCCAGGAGCGGGTCGAGTTCACCCACTACGAGCGCGGTGGGCGGAAATTTCGCGAGCAAGCCGTCCTCCGCGAGCCCAGGCGAGACGAGCGGGTCGTGGATGTTGAACTTGTACTGGTTCGAGTGGCCGTGCGATGGATAGTACGAGTTCAGCGCCAGCTCCAGGATGCCGCGCGGCAAGACCGGGTCGCTCTGGTGCAAAAAGCGCGACGGCGACGGCGACAGGTGCATGTTTAGAGCCGGGAACATAAACACATTGCCATTCGGGAGCTTGACGTCTTGCTGGATGCACTTGACGCACAGCGCCGCAGCCAAGTTCCCACCTGTTGTGTTGGACACGCATTTGCATCGTACACATATATGTGAGCATGCATCAGCCATTATCAAACAGCTCACGAAATCGCTGTCAGGAACAACCAGAGCAACCAGAAAGACGAAACACCACGACGCTCCTGCTCTTACCTGCACTTTCCCCAAAGAGCGCGATCTTGCCAGGTCGGAAGCCCAGACCGCCGTCCAGAATCCACTTGTACACTGCCGCGCATTCGTTCAGCGACACGGGATACTGAGTCTCTGGCGCGAGACCGTAATCTGTTGAGACCCCACGCAGAAGAGGCGAGCAGACACACAAAAGACACACGCCTCGGTTAATAAAATTCACTCCCCAGTCAGCACCATAGATTGAACACACTCCACAGGCACGCACCGACGTAAACAATCACGGCCCCCAGTCTGATTGCCCAGTGCGTCAAGTTGTAAATGTCTTTCGCGATGAAGCGACCAAAGAACCCGCCGCCGTGGATGTACAGCAGCACTGGGCGACTGGTCGGGAGCCCGCACGCGATCATCTTGGACGTCAACGGCACGCACGCGCCGCTCCAGTTGCCTGCCTTCACCGATTCCAGGGGTCGCGCGCTAAACACGTAAACACCCACATCGGACTCGTTTTCGCGCTTCTTCGAGGCGCTCGAGCTGTCTGCGCGAACAAACAGCTGCTCCGTCACGGGGATCTGCGGGATCTGCAGGTTTGTGATGAGTTTCACGAGTCTCGACTCGCCAAAGAGTCTCCACCCCAAGCGGATCACGTCCACATTTGGATGGTCAATCAGGATGCGCGTCGTGTACCGTGACGCCTTGACATTGCGGATCGCGTAGTACGGGATCGCCAGCACCAGCAGCACGGGACCAAAGATCTTGAGCAGCGTCTTGTTGTTCTTGCCCAGCACCGAGTGGGCGAACGCGCTCGACGCGGTCAGCACGTTGGTGCCAATCTTGAACGCTGTGAAACCGGGCGGCTCCGAGGAGCGATCATAGTACTCGGATGGGAGCGGCACTCTCTCCACGAGCAGCGTGGTCGCATTCTTGAGGTCGTCGTCAATGTCCGACTCCATGGGCGAGTCGATGAGCAGTCGGTGGTCCGACGCGTTTGTCATTGGACGAGCGCGCTGAAGCACGTGCTGACAGAGCAGAAACAGCCGCAGCGCCATCAGCACGCGCGAGTGGTGGATCTTGATGCGGCGCAGGTTCGAGAACCGGTACATGAACCGTTTCCAGTAGTCAATGACCACGATGAGCCCCACGCCGTACTTGATCGCCTGACCCGAAGGCGACACCTGGCGCAAGAAATCCTTGAACGACGTGCGCTTCGAGAAACGCTTGTAGAGGAAAAACATCGCCGAGAGGATCACAAACGAGCTCAACGACCAGCGGGTCTCGCGGTTCGGATCGTAGCTCGACTGGAGCTCTTCGAGCACTTGCTTGGTCTCATTGAGCGATTTCGTCGCGTGCCGCAGCAGTGACGCGACGCCGCCGGACAGGATCGTGTACCGCTCGTCGGTCGGGATGAGCGGGATGATATCTTTCAGCGCGGTCTTCTGGCGGAAGTTGATCGGCGGCTGCTGCGCGTACTTCTTCGAGGCGATGACGATCTCTTCTTTGATGAAAGTGTAGAGCACGCGCTCAAACGACGCCACAGTCAGCGACAGGTGCTGCAGCTCGCGGCCCATGCGTCCGTACGCATACTCGCGAATGATACGACGGAGCACCTATTCATACACATAAACGCCATTGAGCTGTGAAGAACAAGAGAGGAACTCGTCTACAAGCATACATCGCACATCACGCGTACCTGAATGCAGCCAAGCACTGACGTGGACGTGTTGATGAGCGTCTCGTAGCCTTTCACGCGCAGCTCGCCTTCGTCCGTGGTCTCCTGGACGTCCACGCGGATGCAGTTCTCGATGAACCCGAGCAGCTGCACCGAGCTCTGCGAGCGCATGCTGCTGGCGCGGAACGCCGCCATGTTGGCTGCCGACGTGGGCGACGTCTTGAGCGGCGGCAGCGACAGAGGTGACGGCTTCCCGCCATTGCTGCTGCTGGTGCTCACGCGCGTGGGTGGGTCCATCGTCACGAGCGCCGCGTGTGAGTGGATGGAGTTGCAGCACTGAGTCTGCTTGGCAAACCTGCGTGGTGCTGCGACGAGTGCACTTTGACGAACTGAGATGAGTTGATCTGATGTTTTTGTTTGTGTGTAGTGGTTTCGTACCTTATCGGGAGTTGAGTGACCCCTCGTCGTCAGATCTGGCATTCAGAAAGTCAGAGGAGAGAGAACTCACAATGCAATGCATCTTCGCTCGAAGCATTGCATTGTGAAAGTCGCAGTGATTGGCTGCATCGCCAAGTTGAAGTTGAGAGCAATATACTTACATTGTGCATTGCTATTGTGTATTGGTATTGCTGTTGTGCACTTCTGACTGGGTCGAATCGGACTGGGTAAAACTCGATATGTAAATGCTCAGGTTCTCGGGTTATTCTGGTTCTCAATTCTCACATCATCATCTCCAGCAATGTCCAGCAATCAGAGAGCAGACTCTGCAAGCTTCTCGTCGCAGGAGCAATCGGCGACGCGAACCAGCTCAGAGGCGATCGAAGAAGCAGGTAATGAATGGCTCATTGAGCATGTCCGCGCGCTCTCGTCCCCTCGCGATGCTGCTCGCATGAGTGGACGCACGCGCGCTTCTCACCACAGCGTGTGCTGCCAAATGGCATCGTCACAGAGATTGTCAATGTAAAAATAGCGGCTGAAAAGGTCACCACCACGACACGCGCGAATCTCAACCAAAGCTCAGCATGGTGTCGCGACCGAGCACTGCTGCTTCTTCAGTCACGGGGAGTCAGCGCAAGGCGTCCAGGCAGCCGATCCAGTGAGCGCTGCGGCCACAGTCGGCGGCGCTGCTGCTGGACTCGCCATCGCGACAGCCGCCTCCGCAACCGTCAGCAAACGCCGCAGCGAGCAAAGGCAAGGTGGGCACTTCCAGTGAGGACCTGATCCGCGACCTGGAGCACAAGGTGGGCAAAGTGGTGGAGCAGAAGCGCGGGGAGGTCGAGAAGACGAAGCTCGTCCTGCAGGACCTCATCAAGGAGAGCGAGGCGCTGGGACTGCACTACCAGCCGCTGATAGCGGATTCAAGCGACAACCAGACAGCAGAAGAGCCGCCCGCGCTCTCGACACGAGTCGGTCGCTTTGGAGCAGACGCGTGTTATCATGATGCAGCTGACGGACGACTGCAGCCGATCGCGTCCATTTCGAGACGCCCCGTGTACTCCAAGCACTCGAACATCAACGAGCTAGAGGTGAGGCTCGAGAAGCGTGCGAACGAGACGCACCAGGTGCACCGATGCACGCTCGTGCTGGAGCACATCAAGAAGCGCTTGCTGGTACGTTTTTGGTAGGAGTCATGGCGGAGAAGAGCTCTTGGGGTACCTCTCCCCCTTTTCTGCCTCGTGCTTGTATTCTAATGCTTCTTGTCTCGCCACTTAGATGGAGCGACTGGACATCTCGCAGGAAAGCAACGAGCTCAAGGTCCAGTTCGCAGACATCAGTCACCAGACCCAGGAGCTCCACAAGAAAGACATCGCGGCAGCGGAAGCCGTGAGCCAGGTGCAAGCGCGGCTCGCGCAGCAGAAAGAGGAGATCGCAGCGAACGAGCGCAAGTACACGCGCGAGGTCTCGATGCGGCACAAGTGGACCCGCGAGAAGGCAGAGTTCGAAAAGCACTACAACGACCAGGTGCGTGAGAGCGTCTGGGACTTGCGAGGTCCCTCCCATCCGTATAGTTGAATACTACTCTGTTTTGACCCATTGCACTTGCTTCGTAGGTGCTGGCGATTGAGGCGAAGCAGAACCAATCGTCGCAATCCACGTCCTTCATTGGTCATGTCGCCGCGAGCGAGTCTGCGCTCAAGTCCCCAGGAAGCACGACTCCGAGCCGGCGTCGCGCTTCGCGAAACGGTGCGAACAAAGCAAGATGGAGGCTTGAAATTGTGCTTGCTGCGTTGCACTCACTTGGTAGTAATGGTTGTAGGTTCGCCGAGCCATCGGAAAAGCTCAGCGTTTGGGGCTTTTGCGGGCGATGAGCTCCACCACGAAGACGACGAGTATCGCGAAGCGTTCCTTCGCATCAGCTTTGGGCAGCACAGTGAAGGCGCCGACCCCGAGGAGATCATTCGCGTCTGCATCTCCCGCGACGAACTGAAGAAAGAGCTGGACGCCAAGTACGACGAGGAGCTGGAGCGTGTGGCGCAACTTCGTGAAAGCATTGTACGCACGCAGTGGCGGATGTTGTGTATCTATTGCTGTGTTGGGGACTCTGTCTGAATGAATGGGATTGCTCAATTTGCAGACAAAGATGCGCGGTGTGGTGATGGAAAACCACCCACTGTCGAAGAGAGGGACGTCGCAGAGGCTGGAGAGCAAGGAGCTCGAGATCTCCGCAGTCGAGTGCTCGCTCGCGACGATTGTGGACCAGAGCGTCCGGCCGATCAAGGTGCTGATGGTTGCCTCTGTGCCTTGCTGCAATATCGCCCGAAACACGCGACTGACTTGCTGAAATAATATGTCTCGCATCGTGACAGATTGGGCTGCAGCAGATTCTCCAGAACGTGACAAATGAGACCGTGAACATCGACGACATGGGTTCGCTGGAGAAGGCGCTGCTTGGATCTTGCGAAGAGATGATGCGGCTGATTCGAGAGAGCCCCGAGACTCCTGACCTTGGCTCTGGAGCCGATCGCGGGGGCGACGCGAATCAAAGTGATGGTGAAGACGAAGGCTCGGATGAAGACAACAATGAAGACAGCGGTACCCATGGCGAAATGCGAAGCAGTTTGGCCGCCAGCAACAGCAAAGAAGCCACTCCTGCTTTCTCCGCCGAGAATTTCACGTCGCCGTTCAACACCCGCGTGCCGCTCAAGCAACGAGAGCCGTACTTTGTGCCTGGGATCAACCAAGAGCCTCCACCAAAAGTCGAAGACCACGGTGCGTGCTCCTCCTTTAATGTCCGTTCACATGTTCATGAATCAAAGTTGACAAGCGGGACTGACGCTTTCCGAAATGGGTTATGCTGTGGGATAGAAAACGAAGAGACCGACTTTGACGTCATGGACCGCGCGACCGTCAAGCGCATCTCGTCGGTGCTGCTTTGCACGAGCTCAGGCAAGAAATCGAAAGACAAAGTCGCTCGCAGCAATCCCTAAGCTACAGTACCGGGCTCAGGATATGGTATGAACTCGCCCAGCATCAGTGCGCCTCCACACCCAAAGACAGATCGAATGCACGCGCAATGAAACAATGGTACATGTCCTGTCCACGGTGTTGATTTGCTCAATGCTGCTACTGCTTTTGATAGAAACGCGAGTATTCCTGGTGGTACACGGACTGGCACGCGGGGCTGCAAAAGGGTTTTCTGGTGCGGTCGTCGACGATCAGCGAGTCGACGTTGGCGACGTGGTAGCACTGCCAGCAGCTTTTCCGCTGTGCTGCTGTACACCCTGCTCGATTTGCTCGACGCTAGTAGCAGCATTGCTGTTGCTGACAGTGGCTGACGAAGAGGAAGCTCCAGTCCGCCAGGCTTCCACCGCTCTCCGAAATGCTTCCTGCTCCTTCTCTTCGTCGTAGGACCCGTCGAGAAGCGCGCCACCGGGTTCCTTCTCTTCTTCTTCCTCTTTTTCTTCGTTCGCGAAGCTCAGCATCGGGTTCACCCAGAGCTCCTCCTTGTCGCCACACCCACCACGACCACCACCACCGCTATCTCCTTGAGCTTGCTCGTCATTGTCACTACTCCGCCACTCGAGAAGCGCCTTCATGAACGACGCGTGGCTCTCGTCTTCGTCGAACTCGCCGTCTGCGAGGTTCACGGGTACTTCAACGCGTGGGTCTTTGACTCGCTCGTGTCAGTCGACAAGCTGCGCGCGTCGCCAAACTCGACAGGCAAACCTGGAACCAGCACTACTCGAGAAGCTACCAGACAAAGTCCAGTGAAGAAAGCCTCGGAGATGGGATCGAATGCGGTCGGCGCGACCGAACGGAGCAGCACGACAAGCAGCAGCAGCGACTGGGACGACGACGAAGAGAGTGGCGGTGATGAGGACAACCTGTTTGGCAGAGACGTGCGTGGGTCAGTTCTGAGCTTTGATGACGGCGACGACGGTGTTGGACTCAGCGACCTGGGCTTCGACATGGAGGAGGAAGAAAAAGGCGATGAGGACACCTCGAGATCGCAACCAGTCCCGAGTGGATTGGAGAGAAACGCTACTCCAGCCTCAGTTTCACCACCAGCGCCACCACCAAAGCCCAAACAACCCCACCAGTTCCGGAAGCGACTCATGTCCCTCGAGTCGCTGAACGCGAGCGTCGGATCCGTGTGCAGGCAGATCGACGTGTACATCCAGATGGCGCTCTACGAGGGCAACTCGCTCCAGTTCTGGATGGACCAGCGCAAGTCCTTGGTCGCGAACGAAGCGCTGCGCATCTCTCTGCAGATCGTCGCGGGTCTCAAGTACGTACACAGCCAGGGCTGATCCACCGCGACATCAAGCCGGCCAACATCTTCCTCACAAAGGACTCGTGCGTGAAGCTCGGCGACTTTGGGCTCGCCAAGAACACGGTCGAGGGCTCTCTGCGCATCCCGCCGTCGCAGTATTTCTTCTACGACGTGGGCAGCGCCGATGGCAGCGGTGCGGATGGAAGTGCGATGGGGATTGGTGCTGACAGAACTGAGACGAACGATGATCCTACTCTCAACACGTGCTCGACTGGCGTGGGGACACCAATGTACGGCAGTCCCGAACAGATCACTGGCGGTCAGGACTGCGACGCGTCCACCGACGTGTACAGCCTGGGCGTGCTGCTCTGCGAGCTCTTCTGCGTGTTCTCGACCCAGATGGAGCGCTGCGTCGTGCTCACATCAGCCCGCAAGGGTGTTGCACCTCCTGAGCTTGCAGCTCAGTACCCGGACGTGACGAGCTTGATCCGACAGATGGTGCAGCAAGACCGCACCAAGCGCCCGTCGTGCGCTGAGATCGAGCGCAGTGAGCTCTTCCACCGGATGTGCCTCGAGTCGCAAAAGCGGCGCTTCGGTACTCCTCCCGATTCATCACCATCCGCGAGCTCACTGCGCCATTGGCAAGCAGTGTCGTCATCGCCCGAGAGTCCCAGCACTGGGTCAGATGATTCGCCGACAGCACAGATCCGGAACGCCGCAAGTGTCTCCCCGATGGTGACGCTATTCTCAGCACACAAGAAGAACAGCGACAACGATGGCAGCAAGGTGGTCGACGATCAGCATTATGGCAGTGGAGGTGACTCTGTGAAGCAGCTGATCTGTGAGGTGTGCGAGCTTGAGGACGATGAAGAGGCACTGCTGAGCCAACTCGGTGGAGACTTCAACCCCGACAAGGTACCTCCTTCGCCAGTCTCGAGTGGTGGAGAGGCGACTCCTGCTGAGCTCATTGAGAGAGTGCGAGTCGTCCAAAGAGAGCACCGCGCGCGACTGTCAGCCGTGCTTCAGGCAGTGAAGAGCCAAGTTCAAGTCCAATAGAGAAGCTCGAGAAGGTTCGCTCGCACGACCATTTTCGTAAATATTGAATCGCTTGCATTCTAGAATGCGCATCGCTCGAACAGGACTCGCGGGCTTCCTGATCACCGCGATGGAGTGAGTGGAGCGGAGTGAGAGAATGCAAACGCAACA
>JAASFO010000603.1:0-16925 GCA_023333815.1 Globisporangium recalcitrans
AGTGCCAAAGCTGTGGCGGGCTCGAACGGACTGGCGGCGATGCGTCCCACCGATGGTTAGCAGCATGGGTCTGGCTGTGGTACGAATGGCGGTGGTGCTGCTGCTGTGGGTGCTGGTTGTGGCGGTACACTGGCTGCTGCTGTTGAGCGCGAGGGTGGTGGTGGTGGTGGTGTTCCGCTGGTGCCCGCTCGTTCTCTCCACGAGTTCTCTTTTGACCAACGACTTGCTCTTGCTCTTGCTGCTGGTTGTACTGGTGCATTTGCTGTTGCTGCCGATATCTATGCTGCTGCTGGAGAAGCGCAGGCGACGTAGCTCTCGTCGTCTCGCTCTTCACCTCGGAAGACGGGGACCCCGCCGCGCTCGCAGTCCCAGTGCTCGCTCGCGACTCGGACGTCTCGGACAATCTCTCCGCTGCTCGACAGAGCTCTCGACTCTCCTCACCCAGCTCGTCGTCGCCTGCTTCCTCCTGCTCGATGCTCGCGATGAACTTGGCGCGCAGCTCGACCAAATGGTCCTCGGCGTCTAGCTTCTGCTGCGTCGCGAGCGGCGAGTCGCACCAGCGTGGCGAGTACGCCCTGCGGCCGAGCTTGCGTGAGATCTCGACGCCGCAGAACGTCGTCCCCGGCAGCAGCTTCTTGGAGATGCGCATCGGGTGGCAGTGCAGCTGCTGCGCCAGGAAGCCGCGCAGCAGCGTGCCGAACTGCAGGTTGAGCAGTCCGCCGCAGAAATACCGGATCGTCGCGGCCGCGAACTCTTCCTCAGCCTTAGTCCACTTGCCGCGACGGAGCGGCGTCCCACTCCCGCCAAACGTGCCTACGGTACTTGAACTGAGCGATGGAGACGGAACAGAGGGGATGGAGCTGGCTTTTTGGCGGCTGACCTGTTCTTGATCTCGGTCTCGAGCTGGAACACGCCTCCCCATGATGATCCCAGCAGCACTTGAGCCACTGCTGGGACTTGCGCGCTTGTGTCGCTGATCTGGACTCCTGTTGATGCTGCTGCTGTAAAAGCGGCGGGTAGTCAACGACGCAGAAGAAGAAGAAGTCACCGAACACGATGCCGATGGTGACTGCCCGTGGGTCCCACTGGACGACCTGGCGATCTCCAGGATCGTGTGGATCGACGGAGCCACCTGGGTGGCCGACGCTGCTGCAAGCCGGCGCCTCCGCTCCTGCTCCTCTTGTTGCTTGGTGATCTGCGCCACTGGGGCTCGTCCTGCTATTGACATCGACGATACTGATGCTGTCGCTGGGTTCCAGATCACAGGGCTGCGGGACAACTGGAAGCTGGACGTGGGGCGGCTCGTGTACACTGGACGCTGCTGCTGCCGCTGCTGCTGGTTGTGCTGAGCGTCGTGCAGCTCGCGCAGGAGCTTGATCTGCTGGCGCTGGCGCTCCAGATCCACCTGCACGTTGTGACCCTCAAGCCCGCCGTCGTTGTACGCGCGCGAGTCGCTCGGGTCCAGCGCGCCGTTGACGTACGTCATGCTGGGTCCAACAAGTGCGAACTTCGTCCTTGCTCTTGGTTTGGTTGTCTTTGTGGGTCCCCAGTGTCCAAAGCAATAATGACGAGTGAGTGACGGACGAGCGAGCGAGTGTTGCTGCGACTGATCTCTTCTTTGACTCGGACTGAACCTGCGACTTTCTCTTCTCTCTCTTCTCTCTCTCTCTCTCTCTATGATGGTCACGAGAAAGAGGGTGAAGTGAAGAAGCGAAGAGGGGAAGGAAGAGTGAGTGGATGTGTCCCACCTACGCACAGTGGACAAGCATGAAGATGCAATCGAGTTTTTTGTATGGGATAGGAGTGAGTATATGGAAGGCGGAAAAGAGTGGAAGGAAGCTCGCTGCAGTGTCTACTGTACGAGAGGAAGGAGGACGGGCAACTGACTGTACCGAAAGAGAACAAAGGTTTCACACTCACAATGCGAACCAGAACTCGATCGGCAGCAGCTCAAGTGGAGTTGAGGTAAACGCTGACGTCGTACGTGTGGGTGGTGATAAGTAAGCATTTACGAGCGCATCCTCCTCGACCCTGTCAAAAGCAATGTCAGCTGGCACATGGAAACAAAACGAGATCAGGACAGGTTATTACATGCAGCAGTACTCGCGAGGATGGGAACTGCAGCAAGTAAGGGTGAACTTTACCGCAATGCACACGGTATCAATCTCGACAGGATTCGTTTGGACAGGACTTGAAGAGGAGAGCCAAAAGTGGGTGAGTTGGTGAGTCCAGAACAGATCTGCGATTGCTCTGATGTCACGACACAGAGAGAGAGCAGAGCACACAAAGTCCAGCAGTCTGCGAGGAAGACAGAAGCCTCAAAGGGAGCCATGTGAGCCATGTGAACTAAGAGGAAAAGAGGAAGAGAGAGGAGAGGAGGAGGAAAGTGGTGGTGAAGAGCGTGCAAGGTTTTGTCTTGTGGCGGGTCTTTTTTCGCTGCTGGCTGGTGAGAAAAATGAACAAATCCCTTCATTGCGCACCTCAAGTTGCAATCAGCAGCAACGCAATTTCGATGCAGAGTGATCGAGGAATATGGAACCCCTTCTTGCGCATAATACCTGCTTAAAGACCGCAACCCATACGTCCGTTGCGACAGTGTTGTCAAGCACGTCGATCGTGATTCCGAGAAACCCGTGTATATCAGATACTCTGCACCTTGCTTGCAATAGATGCCAATGCAGAGGGCAAGAGTGAAGGCGAAGTGGGGACATCTCTGATTCGACTGCCAAACGATGATTGCTCATACAGTGGGACTCTGCGTGTATGGCTCTGACCAGCTCTTGAAGAGCACGAACCACATGATGTTTTTGACCAACTGGGATCAGAATGCTCAGGTGCTTGCTGCTCCAGAATGCTTGGTGGACACTTTCAACGCTGCTGGTGGCGACAACCGCTGTATCGTCCCGACTCGCAGCGTATTCTGTGATTGCAGCCACAACTCTTATGGCGCGACAGCGACACTGCCTCACATCGTTGCTGACACGGAAACAGAGCTGGATTTGGTCTGTCGACGCGAGTTGAGTTGAGCTTTGAACCTAATGCGCGGTATGCAAGCAGAGCGTTGCGCTCCCTCCCAAGCACTCTTACGCCATCTTGGTGCTTGATGTCAGCACTCATTCATCGTCATCTCTCACTCTCACCACTCATTCTCGGAGCTCTTCCTGTGCAGCAGCGCTCCCTTGCAGAACACAGAAGCCAACCCAATGTGTGGCTTCTGGGTTCTTGCAGAAACCAGCAGCAAGCACTTGACTGCGAGCGCATGTGAAGCCGCTTTCAAAATGCTCACTGATCATCAGCAGACGAACCAGCACCACCACCACCGCCTTGTCGTCCATTTCGTGCTTGACCGAGTCAACTGGCAACTCCTTACCTTTTGTTGCGTCGCAGCAGCCCATCTCTCGTTTCTGTCACACTGCTACAACTCTCCACAGGTGGACTCGCGCACTGAGCACTTCAACAACGAGAGACGAAGAAGCTGCAAAGCGACGAAGAGCGCTCGTGACAACTACAACAGCGCCGCGATCAGACGCAAAGCTGGGCAAAAGCGTACTGTAAATCGAAAGCTGCACGAAGAAGAGGTCTAAACACTCAAAATGCTACGGTCTCCGATAAAAAGACCCACCTCGCAACACACTCCAACTTGCGCTTTTGGCTGCAGCGCAAACAATCGCGCTCTTACAAACGGAATGTGCATGTTGAAGCGTTGGTCTGATCGATGGCCATTCTGATCGCGTGCTGCTTGGACGAAAGCGAGGGTTGCTCGAAAGAGCTCGACTTGACGTCCCTCGTTCCTAAATCGTGCGCTGTAGACGCCTCGATGCTGCTGTTGAGGCGCAGTGCAGGGTTGCAATTGAGTTGAGGGCTCGCTCTGAAATTTGTGCTCGGCGCACATCTGATTGAGGCTCGTGTGGCGCTCAAATTTTGTGCACGGCGTCACCCACTTCGCTTCTCATGGATCTGTTTGGTCGCAACGCGAGGAAGTGGTGAGGATGCAACCTCAAAGGAAGTGAGTAAGCGAAGCGAGCGACTACGGTACACCGCACTATTTACTCAGACTGGCACCTCTTGCTTCCCCGGAATGGCTGGCTCCCTTCACACACACAAGCCTTCACCTCGCAACGTTGCACGAGCACTCACGCTTTGCCCATTGCATCGCACTGCATTGTCCGCTGGAACTGGTTCCGGATTCTTCGCAACGGATGACCAATCTCGCGACCGAGCGCGAACTCAGATTCGAGTCAAAAATGCGAGCAAGCGGACGATGAAGTCGATGGACGTCATCGCTGATGCTCTGATAGCGGAGACCATCGCGGTGCTGATTTACTTGAGACTGTGTTTCGCCACACATTGCAGCCGCATCTTCTGAGACGCGAAAACACACATCATCTTGCAACCCTTCACTTCGAAGCTGTTGCTTTGTTGTCGCCGCCTTTCACTGTTGCTTTTGCCTTTGATGAGCAAGCTTTGATTGGCAAGACTAAGTACGCTTTTCAGCTGACTCATGCGCACTTTGCACTTGCAGAGAAAGAGCAAAGCGCACTTGGAGCAAAGTACGATTTGAATGCATTCCAGACTGAGCCAAAACAGCATACACACACCATGTCAACTCACGACTATTTCGACGCACAAATCGACACGATTTGTAACCTCTAAAACCGCACCTGTAGGTTGACTTGATTTTTCTGAGCGAGATGTGAGTTCAGAGAGCCAGCTGCAATTTATAATGGAAACACGGGTTTAGCAGAGCTCGAGTAGATCCGTTTTGAGTGAGTGTGTTTGCCTTTTTTACACACTCAGTGCATAGGTCCATTGCCCGAACGATAAATGCTCAAATCGCATCAACCCTTCCTTTTCGTCAGAAAAAAGCGCCTCTCACACACATGAGCCGACGACGATCCGCGCCAGCACCCACCTCCTCCGTCAACAGCAGCAGCAGTGGTGGTGGTGCAGTGGACTACGACGACGTGTCGCGGTTCGAGCAGCTGCTGGAGTCGTATTTCAAGCCTCCAACGAAGCCCAAGAGCACCGCGGCGAAGGTGAAGAAACAGAGCAGCTCCATTCCTGGTCAAGCAAGCACAGCAACACCCGCGCAACGGACACCAGAAACGAGTCTGAAGGCGATCAAGCAGTGTCTTCGATATGCGACTCCCGCACGCCAAGCGCAGCTCACGAAGCGGCTCTTCGACGTCAGTGTGCACCAGCTGAAGCGCGCCAAGCGGTCAAGCGTTGTGTTCTCTCGGGTACGAATCGCTTTCATGGTTGCATTAACTACCGTTGCTACTGCTACTGCTTGGGAGAGTGATGCTCGGTCTCTGAACTGACCCCAACGCCGATTGGTTAAAAGGTCGCGACGATCTGCTCCGAGCTGTTTGCGCGCAGTGTCGCTTTCCGAGCGCTCGTGGCCACGAACGCCGCGTCGTTCTACGAGCGATTGCTGGAGGCGGCAGGAGAGTCCACAGCTGGAAACGCTGGAGCAACCCACTGCTCTGTACAGCTGACAGCTCAAACTCTGGTGGCGCGGACGCAGAACGCACAGCTGCAGACCGTGTTGGCGATGTTTGAAGCCTGGAAGGACGATTTCGGCGACAAGTACCCTCCGATTGCAGCGGGATACGCAGCGCTAGAGCAGCGAGGGTTTGTGTTTCCTCACGTCCGCCAGACGCAGCTGAGCGACGCGCAGCGAGAAGCAGAGACGCAGCAGCTCCACGCCAGGATTCGCCAGGTGCAGATCGACCAGATGGAGCGCACGGCTCCGGAGATCGAAGACGTGATCGTGGAGATGAACCGCATTTTCGACATCCTTGTGCCCACGTTAGACGCGTTCAACCTGTTTGACGATGTGTCGCCGCGAGCCAGTGGTGGCGGGAGTGCACATGCTGGTGATGTGATGGAGCCAAGCAAGGAGACGCAGGTGAAGTCGAGTGCCGTGGCGAGTCCTGATGACGATGATGATGGCGGTCGAGTTGACTGGGACGATGTGGCAGACGACGACACGGACGACGTTGAGTGGGAAAACGTCGACGAAGCGGAACGGGGTGAAAGTGGTGATGAACGCTCTGACGGCGAGGATCATCAAGTCGAATACGAAGATGACGACGACAGCGCCACGCTCTCCAGACTGGACATGAACCAAATCGTGCAGGCGTACGGTCTCGGGAGCTCTTCGTACCAGCTGACGATCGAGATCCCGACGAGAGAGGGAATGTGTGAAAAGTCGAGCGAGAACGAAGTGCTCTTCCGACACCTGGCAGACGGCATCCTGCGCATCCGCAAGCGCTTTTTGCCGCTCGTGCGCGAGTGGAAGCAGCATTTCCAGCAAGACAACGACAGCAACAACAGCACGAGCGATCGAGCAGTGTTGTTTCGCGTCGCCGATCTCCAGCAGCGCTTGGAGCTGATCGTGTCCAAGTGGGAGGACCTGGTCGAGGAGACTGAGAAGAAGCAGTTCGCGAAGATCACGCCGAGCATCGTGTCGCTGCCTCTGAGCGCCTACGCGCCGCGCGGCAGTCAGCGCCACGCTCGTCCAGCGAGCCGCAAGCGCCGCCGCGTGGTGCTGCACGACACGCGCGGACGGCCAAAGCCATAGCAAGAGCAGCGAGTAGAGTGCGATGCAGATGCACAGCAGCGCAGGTGCATCACATCGCCGCGAGTGTTGAGATGGATGATACTCTTTTTTGTTCGCACTCCTGCGTATCCTTCAGATGGCTTGACTTGCTGTGAGCCAATCAACCAACTGGTCGAGTTCAGCGTATCGTTCATCTGATTGGTTGGAAAGGATGCGCATCGAATATTCCACCAGTGAGAAGCTGTCACCTGGATGATTTCAGCCAATCGAGCAGCGTCACCGAAGAAGGTTGAGTGAGTGGCAGACCTGCTGACACACACACACTTACTTCGACGGATCTGCTGCCAATCAGAGAACAACGCCTGTGCTGCCGCTCGAGAGAGACCGACCGAACGAAGCGCCTGCGCTCTGCGTCCAATTCCGCCAAAGCGCGCTCCTCCTCCTCTCCATCTCCGCCGCTCGCCTGTCCTGTCCGCTGCGTTCGAACCGCAGGGCTGACGACGCAATCTCGACTCGAAGATCTCCGATCCCCATCAAACCACACTCACACATACACATCACACAATGGCTGCCATGACGGATGCGAACGACTGGGAGAAGCTGCTGTGGAGCCTCATGGCCATGGACAACAGCGAGCGCAACCGCGCCGAGCTGCTCTTCGCCGAGCTCAAGCAGCAGAGCGACGCGACGCTCAGCGGTCTCGCGCAGGTTGTGCACTCGGCGCGCTCGGACGACGTCCGCGGACTCGCGGCGGTGCTGCTGCGACGCGTGCTGCTGCGCGACGCGGTGTCGCTCTGGCCGAATGCGAGCGATCAGGTGCGCCACGCGGTCAAGCAGGAGCTGCTCGCCGTGCTGAGCACCGAGCAGAACCGCAGCATCCGCCGCAAGGTGTGCGACACGGTCGGCGAGCTCGCGAGCAGCATCCTCGAGGACGCGCAGTGGGAGGACCTCTTGCCGACGCTGCTGCAGTGGGTCGACACGCCGAACACGACGCTGCGCGAGACGACGTTGCGCGTGTTTGAGATGATCGCGATCTACATCGCGACGATGATCGAGGCGAGCGTGGACGACCCGCAGGCACAGTTCGAAGTCACGATGCTCACGATGCTCGTGAAGTGCATCAACGACCCTGATGGCCGCGTCGCGCTGAATGCGATCCGCGCGCTGTCGATGCTGCTGATCAACATGGACACGATCCAGATCCAGCGGGAGGACCTGCTGAACGCATGCATCCCGTCGATCCTCGCGGCGCTGCACCGCATGATCCACGCGCAGCAATTTGAAGAAGTCATGGAGACGCTCGAAGTGCTCATCGAAGTGGCCGAGCCGCACGCCGTGTTCTTCAAGCCGTGCCTGAAGGACTACGTGCAGACGATGGTGCAGATCGCGGACAGCGCCGGCGGCGCGATGGCGATCCCGGACGGTTGTCGGCAGCTCGCGATGGAGTTCCTCGTGTCGATCGCCGAGCAGGCGCCGTCGGCGTGCCGCAAGCTGTCGAAGAACTACTTTGTGAACGCCGTGTACCCGGTGGCGTTCAAGATGATGCTCGAGCTGCAGGACATGGACACGTGGAGCGTGGCGAACTGCGACGACGAAGAGGACGCGCTCGCGAACCACGAGATCTCGAACTTTGACGTGGGCTCGGAGGCGCTCGAGCGACTCGTCGGCGCGATCGGCGCGAAGAAGTCGCTGCCCAAATGCTTCGCGCTCATCCAGGAGTACGCGTCGAACGGCGAGAACTGGGTCTTCCGCCACGCGGCGCTCGTGGGGCTCTGCCAGATCCTCGAGATCCTCTCGTACGAGAACCTGGACGCGATCGTGCGCCACCTGCTCTCGCAAGCCTACGACGCCCACCCGCGCGTGTGCTGCACGGCGATCGACGTGATCGGCCAGATGTCGGTGGATCAGGGTCCGCAGTTCCAGGAGGCGTACCACGCGCAGGCGCTGACGATCCTGCTGCACTACCTGGAGGACTTTGCCAAGCCGCGGCTGCAGGCTCACGCCGCGACGGCGCTGCGTCAGTTCATCGACATGTGCCAGCCGCAGGTGCTCGAGCCGTACCTGGAGAAGCTGCTGCAGCAACTGTTTGCGCTGCTGCAGGCACCAAGCCACTCGCGCGTGGTGCAGGAGCAGGCGATCACGGCGATCTCGTCGATCGCGACGGTCTCCGGCACGGCGTTCATCAAATACTACAGCGCGGTGATGCCGTCGCTCAAGCAGATCCTGCTCACGTGTCTGCACGAGAGCACGACGACGGGCGACGCCGGCTCGTTCACGCTCGGCGGCATCACGCTCGAGTGCATCAGTCTGATCGGTCTGGCCGTGGGCAAAGCCACGTTCGCGAGCGACTCGGGCGAGATCATGAAGATCATGGCGGAGATGCAGAACACGCCCAAGATCGTGGGCAACGAGTGGATCCGCACGTACCTGCTGCAGGCTTGGGCACGCTGCTGCAAGTGCCTCGAGAAGGACTTTGCGTCCTACTTGCCCGTGGTGATGCCCACGCTGCTCTTCGCGGCGATGCAGCAAGCCGAGTTCGAGGTGGACCCGTCGACGCTCCCGGACGACGACGACGACCGCTCGTCCGCGAGCGGCGGCGGCGGCGACAGCGACGACATCCAGATCGCGCAGGTGAACGACCGGTGCTTGAGCATCCGCACGTCCGTGCTGGAGGAGAAAGCCACGGCGTGCCAGCTGCTCACGAGCATGGTCACGGACCTGGAGGAGACGTTCTTTCCGTACGCCGAGCAGGTCACGCAGGTGCTGGCGCCGCTCATGACCGACTCGGTGCACTCGGACATCCGCTCGTCGTCCATCAGCGCGATGCCGGCGCTCGTCAAGTGCGTCGCGATCGCGTCGACGAACGCCGAGGCGATCAAGCAGATTGTGGACTTTACGCTCGGCAGACTCGTGCACGCGCTCACGTCCGAGCCGGAGCTCGAGCTGGTGATGAACATCATGCAGAGCATGAAGATGTGCATCTCGAACGCGCTCGAGCACCACGCGCACGTGCGGCTGAACGCGGCGCAGCTCAAGGAGCTGGTCAACGGTCTGCTGGTCGTGCTCGGCGACAGCTTCCAGCGTCGTGCGGTGCACCGCGCGCAGAAGGTGGTGGACGACGGCGAAGAGTTTGAGGACGTGAACGACCCTGCCGGCCACGACGACGACCAGTTCGGCGGCAGCGACGACGACGGCGAGAACGAGAACCTGGAGCAGGAGCTGCAGTTCGTGATGGGCGACACGCTCGGCAGTCTCGCCAAGAGCCACGGCGAGGCGTTCTTCCCCGTGTTCGAGACCATGCTCTGGGAGAAGATCCGCGAGCTCTCGGCCGAGCACTGCCTCGCCGAGGACCGCAAGCTCGCGCTCTACATCCTCGACGACGTGCTCGAGTACTGCGGCGAGCCGGCGATGCGCCAGATCGACGTGTTCCTGCCGCTGCTCATGGACGTGCTCAAGACCAGCGACGGGTACCCTCCGCTGGTGCAGGCGTCGGCGTACGGCATGGGCATCTGCGCGCGTCTGGGTGGCGACGCGTTCGCCAAGCACGCCGAGGCGTGTCTGACGCTGCTGCGCGGCGTGCTGATGCACCCGAAGGCGCGCGACCCGTACAACCTGAACGCGACGGACAACGCGGTGTCGGCGTTCGGGCTCATCTGTGAGCACCAGAGCAGCGTCGTGGACTCGGGGACGCTCTTCCCGCAGTGGCTCAGCATGCTGCCGCTGCGAGGCGACCTGGAGGAGTCGGTCGAGGTGATGAAGCGCCTGCTGCGGCACGTGGATGCGCGCAACGAGTGCATCCTGGGCAAGGACTGCAGTCAGCTGAGCGCCGTGGTCGCCATCTTCGCCGAGGTGATCGCGAGCGGAGACGCGTTCGCAGCACAATGCGGCGACGACGTGTTCGCGCAGCTGCGCGACTCGATCCGCACGACGCTCGCGAGTCTGCGCGCGTCTGTGCCGGAGCAGGTCATGGCCAGCGCCTGGGGTTCGCTGCGCGGTCCGCACCAAGCGGCGCTGCACTCGCTTTTCGTGTAAGGACGCATGACGACGACGAACGAGAGAGCACGCGAAAGCCTAGAGACGCAAAGCTCGCTTCCATTGTTGTACCGACTGTCTGGGAGATGGCTGAACAGTGTTGATGAGACCGAGATGATGCTTCACAGAGTCCTCAACAACTTTGAGCAAACCGCAGCAGATAACCTCTCGGGGATGTCTTTCTAGTGGAGATTCGTTATCTGAGCTGGCGACTGCGTGAGGAGGTAGATAGACCTTCTGTGAGCAATGACTTGGAAGATGGATGCCATCGGTAGACATTGTTGCGCATGGGGAGGGGCGAGTTTGGACCAGCGAGCGAAGGAATGAAGGGTGGGGCAACGGACAAAGCAGAGGATGATGCTGGAAGAAGGATGGATGACATGGTAACACTAGTGCGTGGCGACAAAAACAAAGGAATGATGAATGAACGATTGACTGTGCAACGTCACGCTCTCTCTTCTTGCACGTGCCTCCTCCAGTTGTGAGCATCAATGCGCCACCATCACGTCACAAATCGGCCAAGAACCAATTTCGAAGCCTCCCTCTCAACATTGTTGTTGCAAGTCCGCAAACCTTCAACTCGGACCCCACGAACCAATCTCAAACTCTGTTCTCTCACGATTACAAAATGCTCGCAACTGAGGCGCATGGTTCTGGCCGGCTGAGTCAATCTATCCACTTCGCCCACAGGGCTTTCTACTTCTTCTGGGTTCGCTCGCTCTTGCGTCTTGTCCATCGACCAGAATGGCCGCCTTTGAAGTTTGCTCCTTGCTGACAAGGAGAGCTGGCTGGCTGGCTGTTGATAGTGATCTCCGCGGCAAAGCATTCGCGTGAGTCTTGCGGTTTCTGCCTCGGTCTTCTTGTGGGGCAGGCACTCCATGTAACAAAACAAAAAATAACGCACCGCCGACCTTCTCCATCTCTCGCATCCCTCCCTGCTCAGCCTTCTTCTGGTCTGGCCGGCGTTCTATTCTTGCAGACTGCTCTCGCACCGGCAAGTTGGCACGCAGGCAACCAAGCAGGCGCCAGTGTAACGCGCACGCGAGACCCTGACAAACAAGACGCGTAGAGAGGAAGAAGACGAAGACGAGCACGTTATGGGCACTGGAGCGTCCGTGAGCCAGCTCGACCCGCAGTCCTTCGACTATGCGTGAAGAGTGAGAGTGCTTGCCGATCATGTTGAAGAGAAATGTATCACCCACTAGTCTCTTCTAGCCTTGATGCTAACCCCCAGTCTCATGTGCCATTCGCTTGTTTCTCGGCGTGCAGGAGTACGAGCGACTGCGCGAAGCGGGCGAGTCCGAGGAGATGATCTTTGCGTCGCTGCGCGACATGATCGCGCTGCAGATGGACAGATCCACGGCGCGTGAGAGCCTGTCGACACGAGACGTAAGGATAAGCTCCACCTGCTTGCTGTGCCTGTTTGTATGTTGCCTTGGAGCTCACCCGCATTTTCTTCTTCAACTCGCTGTAGCTTGAGGTTGATCAAGAGGCGATTCTGGAAGAGAAGCTGCGCACCGACCCGGAAGTCGCCACCTTGTTGCGTGCTGCCTCTGAGCTGTCGCTTCGCTACGACAGCGACGGCATGCTGCTGCTGCTGCTGCCTGGAAACAAAGTGTCTACGATCAAGGACACGGACTCGGCGCTGTCCATGAGTGGCATCGACACGACCGAAGACAACGGCGCCACGATGGCCTCATCGCCATCACATCCACAAGCACACGTGCACATGGAAGACCTCATACAAGCCATGCAAGACCAAGACCCGGCTCAGGCAGCAGCAACAGGGGGGAGTCAAGCGATTGCCGGTCAGGACGTGCACGTGCAAGCTTCTTTCCTCGATATGAACCGAGGCGTGACCTTCAGAAATGGCTTTGATTTGACGCAAAATCTGACTCCCGTGTTTACTACAGACGTCTTGACCGACCCGGCGACGCTCAAGATGTGCATCAACTACGCCGAGCGCCACAAAGTGCCCAGCGGCGTCGAAATGCTGCGCTTCTGGGTCGAGATCGACGAGCTCCAGCTGCTGCCGTCGCACTCGTACACGCACCGGCGGCTGCGCAAGATCTACGACAAGTTCCTCTCGCCCGACGCGCCGTCGCCCGTGTGCGTCACCGGCGCGATGCTGCTCGACATTGAGCGGCAGCTTGAAGGCGACAACATCTCCGCGGGCATGTACGTCGACGCGCAGAATATCTGCTACGTCGCGCTCGAGCGGTCCGTGTACCCGCGCTTCCGCGAGAGCAAGCTCTTCAAGAAGATGCAGGAGTTCTGCGCGCCGATCAACCCGCAAGCCGCCGCCACCGCCGCCGCCGAGCCGCCCGAGGACTACTCGCTCATGGGGGTCTTGAACCACCCGGCAAAGCTGCGGTTCCTCAAGACGTTCTGCATCGAGGCGCTTGCGCTCGAGAACCTGCTCTTCTACCTGGAGGTCGAGGACTGCAAGCGGCTGCCCAACCTGTCGTTCATCACAAACAAAACGCGCAAGATCCACGACCGGTACTGCTGTCGGAACTCCAAGAGCTTCATCAACATCGACGAGAGCGCGTTGAGTGAGCTGCACGCGGCGGTCGAGGACATGACGCCGTTGCTGCCGAAGCTCTTCTACGAGGCGCAGCTTGTCGTCTTCAACCGGATCAGCGAAGACATCTGGCACACGTTCTGCCCCACGCACGAGTACCTCGAGCACTCGAAGAACCTCAAGCCCGAGCAGAAGAAGCAGGCGCGACGGGTCAAACACCCGAGCCAGGAGCAGACCGAGATCGCGCAGAAGAAGCTCGAGACCATGAACGAGTTCCAGCTCATCGAGGTCGCGATGCACTACCCGGTCGAGAAGCTCATCCCGATCAAGTACCAGGTCAACGCCAACACCACTCCGCACCAGGACTCGAGTCTCTCCGTGATGCACGCAATGAGCGACGAGCTCTCTCCGCGCGACTTGCTCACGATGGTCCTCGGCGACAGCTACGCGAAGAAGTACTTCATGCAGTTCACGAAGAAGCGCGGCGTGGACCAGCTGCTCGCGTTCTGCGCCGAAGTGGACGAGTTCAAGCTGCTCTCCGGGATCGAGTTCCTGCAGCACAGCGCCAAGAAGATCTACCGCAAGTACCTGAACCCAGCGAACTCGCGCATGGCGATCACGCTCTCGGACGCGTTGCGCCAGCGAGTGCTCGACCAGATCGAGAGCGCATCACGCAACACGTCCGACGAAGTCGAGAACGAGTGCTACGAGGTGATGCGCAACGTCGTCGTGCCGGATTTCCTCGATTCGTGGATCTTCATGACGCTCGTGGGGACGTGGGCTGTCGTGTCCGAGGACTACCCGGCCGAGATGCTGCGTGGCGAGTTTGAAATGGCGTTTCTGCGGCATCGGCTCCACTTGGTGCAGGAGACGAAAGGGCTCTCTCGCGACACGTCGACGCCGCTCCTGGGCACCATCTCGAACGCAACCCTGTGAAGTCTAGCGACATCAATGACCAAGTAGAAAGAGAGGATGAGCATTGAGTCGCGAAGTAAGACGGAGAGAGAGAGAGAGAGAGGTGGGAGGCGAGATGAGAGACACACCGTACCAGAACGCGCGCGCAGGTGGAGGGGAAGAAGAGAGAGAGAGAGAGAGATACTCGACACTCGGTCGCATTAAGACGCGGTTAAATGGAAGCGCGGTCCAATGACGTTGTTCTCCCACTTCAAGATGTTCAAGAGGAAGCTCACGGCGTTCTCCGCAGCGTGCTTGGCGGTCTTGTAGTTGGTCTTGCCGCGCCACCGCACCTCGCAATAGTCCTGTCTGGCGTTGGCTTCCTGCGCTTGGTTGTCGCCCAAGTCGCTCGTCTGCCCAAGCGCACTTCTGGGGGACTTCAACACTATTCGACGCTGAATCTCGATCGAGATCGACGCGTCCACCCAGACCACTTTCTCGTTGACGGCGCTGTTGTCGTCTGGGCTTTGGGCATCGTCGACTGCTTCAGATCCTTGCTGTTGCTGTCGCTCCAACTCTAGTTGCTCTTGCTCCTCTGCGCTCGGATTGATGCTCTGGATGCCAAACAGGAAGCCCTCGGGTGTCTCGAGCAAGAACAGCGCGTAGTGCGTGCGGAAGATCGTGTTCTCCTCCGGGTGCTTGATCTCGCGCACGACGATGCCCAGCCGCTCGTTCACGCGCTGGAGGAACTCCATGCGCCGGATCCGCGCGTTCTCCTTGTTGCGGCTGTCACTGTACTGCTGCAGGTCCACCGCGTCGCTCCACACGCGGTCGACGACCTCCAAAGTGTCCATGTGCGGGAACTGCTTGGTGAACTCAAAGTGCATCTGGCTCTGCGCGTCAATGTGGCGGTGGGTCTGCCAGCCAAACACTTCGAGCACCGGGTGCGCAACGTCGTCATGGGGAGGCGTGACGCGCGCGAGCTCCTTCACGCGCTGCAGGTCCGTGCAGAACGTTGTCAGCAGCGCGTTGACTTGGATCGCAGAGAGCGCCGTAAAGCCAAATTCGAATGACGACGCATCCTCTCTGGTTGGCGAGGCTGACGAAGACCCCGAGTACTTGCGCGCCTGGGCTTCGAGGATCTCGAGCTTCTCGGCCGTGCGCCTCGCGTCGCCGCCGTCACTGTCCTCCAGCTGCCACTGCGCGAGCACGCGCTGCAACCCGAGCACGCTCGCGCGCTTGTCGTCCAGGAACTGCTGCACCGCCCCCTTTTCCGCCTCGAGCTCGCGCTTCAGCTGGACCACGTGCGAGAGCTTGGTTTGCAGCAGGCGGTAGTGTCGCACGCGCTGCGGGTCGCTGCTCGCCAGCTGGGACTCTTCCCACTGCGTCAGCTGCTTGAAGCGGCTCTCGAGCTGCGAGAGCGTCGCGCGCAGCGTCGTCAGCACTTCCTGTAAAGTTCATGCATTCACGCATTACATATTAAGTCGCACTCATTTGCACATTGTGGCATCGCAAAAAAACACCCCCCACACACATAATGCATGCAATAATGCATCTTCCATCACCACAAAAAGCTACCAACCTTTTCTTTCATGCGCGAGCGCCGCATGGACTCGCGGTTGCGGCGTCTGCGCTGCAGCACTGACTGCTTCGTCCTGCTGTTTGTGCTGTCGCCATCACCGTCAGCATTGTCACCAGCAACATTCAGCAGCAGCGTGACGTCGGGCTCGTCGTCCTCTTCGCTGTGCTGGTGCGCGCTCGAGTAAGGCGAGTAGGAGCTCGAGGTCTGGTCGGGCGATGGCGCAGCCGCGCGGGTCACATGCTGCTGCTGGTAGGGGACGGGATCATAGTTGAACGCAGAGGTGGGTGTCGCGTCGGGCGTCACTGGCCACGACGGCTCGGGGAACGCGTCGACGAGACCGGACGGCACCGTCACCGCTGGTACTGGCACCTCTACCCTGCTGCTGCTGCTGCTGATGTCCATATACCCATCACTACCAGTGTGCGCGTTCTGGATAATACCGCTGACACCCGCCTCATCGTAGCTGTTGCTGCTTGGGCTGTGGTCGTAGTGGTAGCTGTGCGCTTGTGGCGACAGCGCAGCTCCAGCGTCTGTGGTGGTGTCGAGACCCCAGACCACCGCTGGTGCTTGGACGTACTGCTGCTGCTGGTTCATCGTACGCGTGTCTTCCTCTCGTCCACTCGGTCACTCTTCGTCTCGCGAGCGCAACTTGGAGTCTCACTCGGCCAGCAGACGAAGAGAAGAGAAGAGAAGGAAGCGAAGAAAGACCAAACGCGAAGCTGTGGACGAGCGCGCGGGTTCTGTATTTCCGTTTGGCGGCGCGGCAACGACCGAGCCTGAGACGTAGGTGGCACACACACACACACACACACACACAGAGGCTGAATGAGCGCGCGCGCGTACGTGGGCTCAAGAGCGGAGCGCAAGTGACGAGGTCAGATGGGAAGCGAGCGACCAAACTGGCTGATTCGACGACAATTTGCCTGCATTCGTGAAGACTTTCTCTCCTCAGATGACCGCGAGAGAATCCGATACGCTTTCGAATAGTGATGTTGAGTCAACGAGGAGCTTTTGGAGCGATTTGGATCTGCAGGAACACAGAGGGAAATGTGTGTCATTTGAATGACGTGTGCGACCTGTTTATGTGCCAAATGCCAACTCTTTCTTGCTAGATACTGTTTTAGCAAATTCACACATGTTTGATGAAAGTGATGTATAAAAGATCGTCTTTGAAAGAAGACGAGATAATGAATCGAGGATGTACTTCCAGTAAGTTTAGCAGTTACTTTGGCTGGATCTTCCATCCGATTTATGTGTGTCTAAATGCATCATTGGGAAGTTCTCATCACGACTTGGAAGGATGCAGGATCTAACCTGAGGTAGATCTA
>JAASFO010000604.1:0-16810 GCA_023333815.1 Globisporangium recalcitrans
CAACTGCTGTCAGTCTGCCTCTGTGTGTATCCAAGCAGAGAGGCGCACACGGCGAGAGAGAGAGAGAGAGAGAGAGAGAGTGGTGATGGACGTGGACGCGGCGATCGAGCGCTTCGGCGCGCTCAAGCTGCAGGAGAAGCGAGAGGTCGAAGAGAACCAGCATCAGTACCAACACCATGAGCACAACAGTAACGGGAGTGCACACAGTCAGCAGCAGGAGTTTGAGATCCAGCAGATGCGGCAGGAGTTTGAGCGCCGCGTGAAGGAGCAGGAGGCGCAGATGCAGCAGTGGCAGCAGGAGATGCTCGCCGTGCGCGCGCGACTGGAGGCGACGGAGAGAGAGAACCATGCGCTCCGCCAGACCGCGTCCGAGGTCGAGACGTCCAGGCTGCAGATCCAGGACCAGCAGATCGTGATCGAAGAGCTGCAGAGCCAGGTGAAGCAGCTGCGACTCACGAATTACCGGTTGCAGTACGTCATCCAGCAGAACGAGCCGCGCGGACACAGCGCGTTTCTGCCACCACGACCGCCAGACATTTTCTGAAAATGGAGCCCTGCAGGAGCTTCCATATTTGTGTTTTTCTCGGCTGATGCGAGAGACCCAAGCGAATGGGTTGCCATCGAGGCACTGATGCAGAAATCTGCGCAAGAGAGCGAGCGCAGAAGACCGACGACGCGTGATGAATTCATCCCAGTGGCGGCGGCACAAAGGAGTCAGCAGCAGACTACTGCCGAAAGCTTCAGCGTCGCTGAGACACAGGGACAGAGCAGGGCAAAATGCGCAGAGTGGCATCTTAGATGGCATTTGTTTGCGCACACAGCGTCGCTAAATTATTCTACAACCACACTGCCAACCGAAAAATAATGCACGATTTCCACGCACACACCAGCCAGGGTAAGGAAGCACTTTGTTTTCATCCATCAACCAGCGCTCGCGCGAGTCTGAGAATGCCAGTAACAATGAACACAATCACACCTCGGATTCGAGGATACCCACCTTTCGCGCACAAACACTACAGAGAAAACGTTCGCATCAGTACTGCACAAACACCAGCACATAATGGCGGTGCTGCTTGCACCGAGGTCGCCTACCTCGTCTTCCAGTGCGTGAAGCTGTTTCGCCTGAGTCTCCGAGCAGTGCTCGATGGCTTCGACTCTGTCGTGAAGCAAATAATCAGCCAAGTGCTGAGTCTCCCAAAGCGCAATATGCAGCAACAGCAGTCCTTTACTTCTGCGTGTGGGTCGCCATGCGCTTCGCCTGATTGCCGAGCAGGTGCTTGGACGCGTCCGGTCGGCTGCCCGTCAGCAGCCATCGCCTTTGCGACGAGGAGGCGGATTGTCGCTCGCGGTTCTCATCACGCAGCAGCAAGCACACACACACGTGTCAGAAGAGAGCGTCGGCGTCTACACACTGAGCTCTCGATGTGCACCACTACAGTACCCACACGCAGGTCTGCACGGCTGAGGGTGTGTCGACAGGCACTTCATGCAGGCGGTGCTGCATCTTGTGCTCAATTTCAAGTTTGCGTGTGAGAGCAGAACAGAGAGAGAGACTTGGAGTCAGTATTCGCATTCTAGTGGCTAAAATGTGTACCATTTGCAGAATGTGCATGATCCTATTGGTCTAAAGTACCCGCCATGCTTGTCAAGCAAGCGAAAGGGTGTCCACTCTCGCAGGACAGGAATACTGTGTGGACACTATCAACTGCAGATTTTGCCCCTGTTGAGGTCACGATCTAAGATCGCTAAAAGCGACCCGCCAGTGTTGTCGCCATCGCTGTGTGCGCTCATCGTGGTGTGTCGGATTGTGATGTTGGCTACTTTGTCTTGTCCAATGACTGTGTGGCTCCTGCTTGCGAAGGCGGTCAGGATTCAAGAGAAGATGGTTTGGAGGCAAGCAGGCAGACTCGCTTTGTCTACAGCGCACCTTGTTGCTTGTGAGGGGAATCCACCTTGAAAGAGCGAAAGAGTGATCGAAGACGAGCTGCTGAATTGCGCTTCCAATGTTCAAAAAGCGAAAGGTTGAGCAACAAGCATCGATGTTGTCTGAAAGTGAGCCAAATGGATGTCGCGCGAAGGTACGCGATTGTGTTCATTCGCGCCACATTCTCGCGAAGTCGCTTGTTGCGCGTGTCAAAAACAAGCAAGCAGCACTAGCCAACAACACAAATCTAGCAAATCAAGCACATCACACGATCGCGATGGTGCTGCTGCGCGCGAGTGTGAACGGCGCGAAGCTGCTGACGCTGCAGCGCATGGCGCTCCACGGCGCAGCGCTCGGTGCCAACAGAGCCAGCGGTCGCTCTTTGTTGCTGCGACAGCAGTCGCCGCTGTGGCGAAGCTTCAGCTCAGCGTACGTCCTTGGCAGCGCACACTCTTCGAAGAGCTCATTTGCGCTTGAGCTAGGCTCTGCGTGATACGCAGTGTCCTCTGGCGCAATGGGATTATGGCGATGTGCTTATTCGTGTGTTTTGTGCGTTGTCTAGACATGTGGACACGAAGGCGATCACTGCGGACAAGAAGAAGAGTGAGGAGGAAGAGCCGCTGACGAACGAGAAGCTCTGGGACTCGGTGCTCAAGAACCAGCCGGAGCAGGGCGACAAGAAGAACGGCGACCTGCTCTACGAATACCCGCGCAAGGTGCGCAATAAAGAGCGTTCCTATGCAGTCGTTGTTGTCGCTCACTGTGTGTTGCTGTGGTTGTGTGTTTATCTGCAGAGCTACTTTGGAATCTTGTCTGCTGGATCGCTGGCGCATGTACAAAACGCTCCTGAACTGACTGAACTGCGCTAGGCGTATTGCATGGGCTCTAGGTGAGCTAATGTGCTTCTTTGTACTGAACTTTGTTGGCGATAGATTGCGTTCTGGTCGTGGCTGAAGGGGTACGAAGAGAGTCTGGCCGAGAGTACGTTCCAAAGCGTCTGCTCCTGTGCGGCGACTCGTTTTTGCCATTCGCAAGTGCTAATCAACCCTGTGGCACTTTATTTGTGCTGCCGATAGTGCTCCCGCAGTCGCTGGGCGAGCCAACGACGCTCTCGTGGATCACGAACGACTTTGGCTCGACGCTCGGCTTTGGCTCGAGCATCATGCTGGCGTTCCTCATCGGCTTCCACGCTCGCGTACGACCCGATTCATCCTGTCACACGCATCTATCGGCGTACAGACACTAGCTAACCTATGTGCATGGCCAACGTGTGATGCTGATATCTAGCGAGCCGTGGCGCGTATCTCGGTCGTCGGAGGCGGTGACAAGCTGCGCATCACGACGCACAAGTTCTTTGGGGTGAGCACATCAAGCTCCAAGTATCTCGGTGTAGCAAGAGACTGCAAGGCTAATTGCTCCTGTGGGGTTTTGACGAAAATGATAGGATCTCGGCAAGCCGATCGACGTCCCAGCGGCGTTCGTGTCGGCGAACCCCAACATGACGAACAACATCATCATGAAAGTCGCCAACCACCGCGCGTTCTACCTCGTGGACGTCAAGGGCACGTTCTACAACCGCAAGAAGCTCGAGAGCATGATCACGTTCCGCACCGACTTTGTACGTAGCTGCTTGAATGTGGATCTTGAGTGTGCCTCTGTCGCTCTCGGGGATACTCTGATAGATCTGGCTGATCTGTGATACTCTCTCTCTCGCTCGTATGTGAACCACAAAAGTCTGCGCACAAGAAGATGATCCCAGACGAAGAGAGGATGATCGAAGTGCGCACGGACCTGCCGCGCACCGAGTGGAAGCCGCCGTCGAGCTCTCCGTCAGCGACCTCGGCGAGCGCCAAAGCGCTGCCAAAGCGCGCGCCGTTCCAGACCAAGGGACAGCAGAACCTGCTCGGTCGCAAGTCTGCAGGCAGCAGCAGAAAGGGAAAAAGTGGCGGTGGCAAGAAGAAATAGAGATATGCATGCGGCATCTAATATGCAGATTTGAACGTTACAGACACACAACACAAGAGACCCATGGTTGAACCATACCTGTTGCGTCGATTTTGTTTTGGTTCGTGTGATCCTGGTGCGATAAAGCCGCAATCTCGGGTTGGTGGTGCATTAAATACAAATTGGCTCGCGGGAGTCTCTGCTGGACTGCCGTCATCATCAGTAAGAGTGTCGGTTCGACGCCTCCACAGCTGCAGCGATCATCAGCGCTTCATACAGATCGCTCGCATTGTCCACGAGTCGATCTGCCTCAATCCGGTCCGAGATGTCGCGAAAGCACAGCAGCACACTGGTGGCGTCTTCAACCGCGAGGATCTCGTCCCGAAACTCGCGCACAGCAGCGACACAAAGCAGATTGATGAACGAGAAGTCGCAGGGCGTCAGGCTGAAGATCGCGTCCCAGACCTGCCACACCTGCGCCATGTCAAACTCGCGCGACATCAAGACGCGCACCCACCGGAGCGAAAACATCTGCGGCTCGATCCCCAATGTCGACAAATGGCGCGCCAGTGGCGGGTCGCAGCGGCTCAGAATGTGGTTGTGGATGCTGTTCATCTGGTCGTACAGTGGAGACGACGTCGTCTCACTCCCGAGAACATACGAGGAGATAGTAGAACTTGCTGGAGGCGACGAGCCTCCTCTTTTCTCTGGGCTCTTTCGCAGCGGTGCTTCCGGGCAGTACGCACCGGCCATTCGGAGCATCACTTCCTCGAGGAGCAAGTACGCGTCATGCTCCAGGTACTCGCTGCTGGTCATCTCGCGGACGATTTCCTCTGCTGCTCCACGGCAGCACCTACAGTAAGCACAACAGCACAAAACAGTCAGTGGGGTACTCACTAGCCTGTGCAGCATCATAACAGCGCTTTTGCCTACTCCGAGTATCTTCCCGAGCCGTGACCAGCAAAAGGCGCGAGCTTCAAAAACGTGGCTCCGTCCAGGTACGAGTCGTCGTTCTGAACGTTGATAAAGCTCTCGACGTACACATACGACGCGTCGTCGGAATCGCTCTCTTCGCTCAGCTTCTCGAACGACGACGACGATGAAATGCTTCCGCGCATGTCGACAGGTTTACGACTTGTGGTCGACTCCGACGATTTCGTTGGGGTGCTTGACGGCCACTGCTCAATGTAGAGCAAGTACAGGATGGTCGCCAGCAGTTCGCCCATTCCCTATTGAGTTTGCAGCAATCAAGTAAACAAAGTCGGTTGACGAAACACAATATGAAGAGCGACATGGCGTTGCGCGCGTGAGAGATCTTGTACCTGGTTGTACGAGATCTCTGGGTGGGCGTTCGAGTACGTATAGAGCACTCGGATGAGCATGCACTGCACCGACGCCTTGCGAAAGAACGCCATTGAGCCCCGCGTTCGCCGCACATCCTTGTAAATATCGTACACGAGATTGTCCTCCGAGGTTTCGCACGCAGTGATAAAGTCCTGCAGAGCGCATTCACAACCCTCACATCAGTCAGCGCCATGTATAAAATCCGCTCAGTAGACACATCCAAATGCAATCTTACCTCGTCGCTTTCAGCACCGCTGAGTGAGTCGCTGAAGATGCCGAGGGTCTTGCGCAGCAACGTGTAACCCCGACGCTTCTCTCTCGTTGTCGAGATCCACTCGGAGAACGGGACGTCCGGCGGCAGGTAGTCCAGCCAGAGCTTCCACGCCAGATTCCGCATACACGACCACGACAGCGCACCTTTCATGGCTTGGATGCGGATGTCTTCGCCGTTCGACTTGACAAACACTTCGAGGAACTCGTCCACACGCGTGCGCGGCTCTCGCGACCGGATCTCCTTCAGAGTCACAGCCGAGACGTTGCTCGACAGCCTCCGCCGCTTGGAGCTGATGCCCTCGAGCAGCACGCCCTGGCTCACTTTCTCGATTGTGGCGCAGATCGCTTCCGCCCAGTCGCTCGCCTCGCGACCGTGCTCTGCGCACAGGAACCACGTCTTCTCCGTCGTCACGACCATCAGCACCTCTTCGAGCACATCAATGTGCGCGCTGTGCAGCAAAATGCACCCGAGCGGCGCTGCGTCGCTCTTACTCGCGTAGTAGTAGAGCCCGAGATCCGCGATGCTGGAACCCGCGAGCGCCACTTCAAAGTGCTTCCACTCGGGCATCACGCCCACCTCGACCATCAGCCGCCCCGCCTTCACCTTGGGCTAAACACACAGCAGCAGCGACAGTGAGGCACACAGAGCATAACGCAAGGCATACCCACATACCGTCATCATCATGGACATTCGCATCAACTCATGATCCCGCATTCGTACCAGCAGTCGGTTTGCCAGCGGCGCTTGGATCGTGAAGTGGCGGAAGAGACGGGACCACGCGGGCGTGTCGTCCATGGCGCCTGCCCTGCTGCTGCCTCCAGGGTGAGAGCGTTGGTCGAGCACCAGCGCCTCGGGGCTCTTGAAGTCCACACGCAGCACCTCCATGGAGCAGCGCGTGCGTTCTCTTGCTTTTTTGGTGCTGTCTTTCTGTCGAACTCAGAGTGATGAGCTCTTTAAATGCTGATGAAACGAGAGAACATTTGCTCCATATTTACGACATTCTCCATAAACTAGCAAACAAAGCGCCATACTAACAAGTCGAAACAGATAACCGTCTTTGACGATATCGACTTGCATGGAATCAAAGGTATCAGAATCAGAGTCACTCTGACAACACCTGAGCGCGACTCTTCATGATCCATCATAAATCGCAAACAACCTCCCTCTGACACCCACGTCACCCTTCGCCTCTGACGACATCTTGGATTGACTTGGGTGTCGTAGTGGTCGCTATCTGCCATGCGAGCGTGGACGCCAGCATCGCAAAGGAACTGGACGAGCTGCACGCGATCTCCTTGCTCTTCAGACTCTTCACGACGCTCCCAACTCGCCACAGGGCGTATCAGATCCACGTGCTCGAGTGTATTCGCAACCTCTGCTTCATCGAATTCGATCTCGCGTTGTCGCTTCCGAGAGACTTCGCGCAAGCGATGTGGGATACGCTGCTCCTGTCCAACGAGGTGCCATAACCATACTCAACAGCCCCAGCGACGACACTGTCTGGTGCACTCACTGGTTTCCCTTGTGTTCGTTCGCTGTATAGCCTGAGAGGCAAGAGATTGCTGCCGATGTCCTCGCGAACCTCGCATTCCACGATCCGAGCCGCGTGGACGCCTCGCAGCAGCAAATCGCAGCGATCCTCACGCTCTTCTTCGCTTCGCCAGCAACCCAAACAGCAACGACAGCAGCAGCAGCAGCAACAAGCGTGGCTCTTCAGATCGCGCTCGCCGACCTGCTCTGCAATCTCTGCTGTGATCCGTCGTACTGTCTGCTGCTCATCTACGAGCTGGACGAGCGCAAGCCGCGCAGCTACCACCGCCACAGCGGCGCCGTGTTTTTCGCGGACCTCGCGGAGAAAACGCCCGACCCAGCGCTGCGACAGAGCATGGAGGCGCTCGCGCACAACATCTCGTGGAGCGATCCTGCGGGCAAGCGAAACGTCCAGAAGCTCGGGCTTTCGAGCTATTTGCGCGTGTTTGCCGCCGAACCAGCGATCAGCAACCGAACTCAATTCAGACCTGGTTTCCACTAGGAATAGCAACAACAGCGGCAACTGAAAACTGACGGTTGCCAGTTCTTTTCCATTAGTTCAGTTGGTGCTCAGGAGACTGACTGCCAAACAGTAGCACGAACACCACTCGCCTCACGCAGTTTCTTTGCTGCTCTCATTCTGACAGACTCCGATTCTTAGCCTTTCGAGATTGCAAGAGCCCAAAGAGACCCAGGTACATGACGAGCGTCCAGCAGAGAAATGGGTACACCCCGCCGCAATTCGCCACGCCAGCGCCACCGCCAGCACCTTTCCCGCAGCAAATGCGCATTTCCCCACATGTGCACGGGACGATCCGCGTCGCTGCGATGGCTGCGAGCCACGCTCGTCAGGCGAGGCAGCGAGTGGTTCTGCAAAAGGCAGCGCCAGGATCGATTCTCGCGTCCAACGTGCCCGCGCCGAGTCCCGTGGACTTTTCGAGTGCTGCTAGCAACAACTTGCAGTTCCGCGTGGAGAAGAACCTGCACCTGCAGCTGAACATGGACGCGGTCAAGAAGCCCGAGCTCCCCTTGATGGTCACAACTCAGACGACGGCCGACGCTGCATCTGCCATGCCTCCACGCCAACGAGTCCAGTTTGCAGACAGTAACGCAGAGTTCGAAGCGAACCAAGTGGTGGCGCTGGCGAACGACACTCGCCGATGACGCGCGTCCAGCGTGACGCTGAGCATGAACTCGCCCGAAGGCACCGAGTTCCACGAAGTCGCGCACGACGGTCCCGAGGAGCTGGGCAAGCGCACAAAGCGAGTCAAGAAGCTCGGCAAAGGCGCCGGAGGCACTGTGCACATGGCGATCTACTTGCCCGAGCTCAAGCTCGTCGCCGTGAAAGAGGTGGTCATGTACACCGAAGAGGAGCGCCACATGATCCAGCACGAGCTCCACGCGCTCCACGAGAACCTGGCGCCGATCGAGAACTCGGACCAAATCCCTTCACCGCGTCGTACTGGTGGCGGCTTCTTCTCTTCGTCAAACTCGAACTCGAATGCAGTCTCCACCGATCTCTGCCCCTACCAGGTGTCTTTCTATGGCGCGTACTTGACGCCAGCGAAATGCGCCGTGTCGATCATCGCGACATCAAACCAGCCAACATCCTGCTCAACCGCAAGGGAGACTTCAAGGTGCGTGGTTGTGCTGTCTAGCTCCACTGCACTTGGCTCAATCTGCTCGCCATGGTGTTGTGGTACTCATGGCGGCTCCAGGTCGCAGACTTTGGACTCGCGGGCTCGCTGTCCAAGTCAGCGTCGTACTTCTCCGAGTTCGAAGGCACGATGATGTACATGGCACCGGAACGGATCACAGGAAGAACTAGACGTACGTGAGCGACATCTGGTCTCTGGGCGTCGTGCTCTTCTCACTAGCGACAGGAGGGTACCCGTTTGCAGCCGACGACGGTTTCTTTGGACTCGAAGAAGCGATTTGCACCGATCCGCTGCCGCCCATGCCGAACCGTTTCTCTCCAGAGTGTCGAGACATTCTCAAAGGGCTCATTCGGCGCGACCCTGAGTCTCGATTGACGTCCACGCAGGCGCTTTCCCACCCGTTCCTGCGCGGATACCAAGGCAGCGCGACGCATCGCGACTTGAGACGCTCTGGCAACGAATGCCGCTGCGATCCGCGATCAAGCCAGAGGACGCGTCCAAGATCGTCCAGGTTGTCGCTGACCACTCTCGCCGCCACCCGGACGACCATTTTCTTCCTCAGAGTTTCACGACTGGTGCACCAATTCCTCCATCTCCTTCTTCCCCTGGTTTTCGGAAATCGCCCATGAAAGGAACCTTCTTCAGCCAGATCACAGACTTTTTCGGCAGCGGCGGGTCTCGCAAGAGTGATGGCGACAGCCAGCACGCCAACCACCTGGGTCAGCTCGCAGACGAGTGCGGCGTCACTTCTGACTATCTTGAGCGGTTGCTCCAGCAGGAGCTCGCAAACCAGTGACTCGCCTTCAGAGTCCGATCCGCGTGACCAAACCAAGAGACGTGGTAGGGTCCGGTTGCTTTTACCTCCGATCCAAAATGTGATACTTGGCTGCGATCGATCTCTTTTCAGCGAGATCGCGCTCGATCTCGGTGATCACCGACTTGGTCGCGCCTTTCGTTTTCCCCACGACGTTCCGCTCTTTTAATTCCACAAGCTGCTGGGCGATTTGCTCCAAAAGCGTCTTCTCTTCCTGCGTTTTCTTTGACACGAGCTGCTCCAACTCTGGGTTTGCCCGCGTCGGCATGTGGTAGCGACGCGCACAGCCGTTGCTGCCGAATCGCCCTTCGTCGGTCTCATCACAGCAGACCCACCGCTTTGCGCGATGCACCACGCACGACGCAGCAACAGACGCGACGGAACCCTGTGCGCCATCTGTGCGCGTGGTGCACGAACGCACACACGCGAGCTCGTACACGCCAGGGTGGTACAGACACGCATAGCGGCTGTTCTGCGCCTCAGAGTACTCGCGCTTGCAAAGTCGGCACTGGAGTTTACGCTTCTGGTTGTCGTGCAGGATCGAGAGTTTCGGAGTCGTCGTCCCAAGTCCTTCGCCTCCATTTGATAGTGCCAACTGTTTCTTTGGCAGGGCATCAGCTCGGATCTTCTGTTGCTGCAGGATCAGACTGTGTTTGAGCTCGAATGACGCGCTGAGACCACAATTTCACCCACTGCTGGAATCTCTCCTTCAGCAACCGCCGCTGCGAGCCTCCAAACATGAGTCTCCCCAGCTCAGCTCGCCTCAGCGTGAAGTGGAATGAGCGTCGATGCTTGCGCTTGAGACGACTCACTTCCTTGCTCTTTGTCGCTCGCTCTTCGTGCAGCGCCTTCAGTTTCTCCTCGAGCCGCACAACCTCACGCTTGCTGCATTCGACAGTCGCGCGGCGGATGATTGACTCGGTCAGCAGCAGGAAGTACCGATTGTGGAGCTGCTCGCGCAAATACAAGGTCTTGAAGCGCTGGGGTCGGTCGAGTCCGTGTCGGACGTTGAACTTGTCGATCACCTTCGGATTCATGCGGTCATAGAGCACTGAATCAGACAACTGGATACCCCGCGCTTCTTTCTCAAGCCACACGCGTTCATTCTCGACTTTCGCAAGATGCAAAGCGCTTTTGAAGCACAGCGCTGGCCGGCCAGCGTCATGTCCACGCTGCACCTCGACATCAAAGTCCAGCTCGGGGTCGACACCACGCGTGTGGTTTGGTTCGGCAAAGGACTTCGACATCTCTTTCCCGCATTTCTTGCATATCACGCTCACGTCGTACTTGGTGCCCCAGTTCTTGACATCGCGGTGCTCGCACGGGAATTGGATCTGGACAGAAAGCTAAAACTCTTTGCCATCTTCTTCGTCACTTTGACCTTCAGGGCTATCCGCACTCTCCCCACTCCCACTGAAATCGCCCAGACTCTGCAGTCGCACGGACAACCTCAAGCGATTCCCGCAGCGCTTTGGGAACCGAAAGCTGCCTTTCAGCTGACCTCTGGTATGAGGTTTCTCCAAGCGCATGCCACCGAGCTCTTCGGTGAGACACACGTTCAGAGTCTTTGCTGGAGCGCGTTACTGCCACCACTCAATGCTGCCTTTCAACGGGAAAATGCACTTTCAAACCTTGTTTCCCCCTTGCTAAAGTCAGTCGCAAGTCAGATAAGCTAGTGAGAAACAAGTGAAAGCCACCAGGTCCCCCATTAGTCAAAGCAACATGGACACGTAAGTGATACCGCGTGATCGCTTGCGTCAAATCAGCGCGGACACTAGCTTGTGCTGGCCGCTTCGTTCCTGGCAACAAAACGCGTAAATTGGGACGGAGAGGACGACGCATACCCCCTCCTATCTCAAGTACTGCGGTTGGTGTCAGCGACACGCTGTCCTACATCAGATTGCCATTTTTGCAGCCACTAGTACTAGCAGCAGCAGCGCCGAGCATCGTGTCAATGAAACGTGGAGTGAGAGAACCCCAACTTGTCCACAACAGCACTCGCAGTGAAACGAGTAACCTTCACTGTCTCAACACGATTCGTTCTCAATCAGAATTGACCGACACTCCTCGCCGGCTTCACTGAAAACGAGAAGGAAACTGGACGCGATAGGTACATTCCAGCAAACGAATCGCGATGAGAACCTCACTTTCGAATTTGCCATCTGAGGTTCACGTCAAACCCCAACCAATATGAATCTGTCTTTTGAGCAAATCGGTAGTCCGAGTAGCCTTGTGCAGTATCACGACGATGGTATGGATGACCGAGACAGCGGCTTTCCCGACCAAAGGTGCTGCTACGCGAGCAAGCCCTGCAGCAACCCGAGAGTCGTGAAGCGCAGTGGCCAACTCCACCGACTCTGCGAGTACCACCGCGCGAGAGCGAACCAGAACCAGAGGCGACTGGAGTCAAAGAAGAAACTTCAGTTCACGGTTCAGCCGCACTTCTTCATTCCCGCGCGCGAATGGAGAGAGCTCTTTGCAGAGGTGGCGCACCAGCACGAACCGCCAGCTCTAATGCCGGCTTACTCGTTTGACGAAGAGGACTTGCGGCTTCTCCAAGCCCTCCTCTTTGACGGCGACGACGACGCGAACAGCATGAAGTGATTATCATCCCTGTTACTCAAGCCTCTCTTGCTAGATGGTTCGTAAACGATGGAACCAGCAAGAATTTGCAATCGAAGCTATCAAACAACCACCCCTTTCGGGTCTACTCATAAATGCTGAAATAACACAAATGCCGTCCGACGAGTGCTTTAGTTTGCTCTCTTGCGCGTTCAAAGTGGCTTTGATCCACTTTGACCTCAGTGACACGAGTCGATTGACCTCCACTTCCGCGAGTGCTTTATACAGACAGATTTAAATGCAAGAGTGCGTCAGTGGCATGAAGGGTGTATCCAGAGCATCATCGTCTCCGAGCTAGTCGCGGTTTCTGCCTGCGCGCATTGCTTCCAGTGCTCGCCAGCCCTTCCTTCACACCCCATAGGCTAGGCAGCTCTATCTTGCAAGTCTGTTGGGATGCAGACGCATATTCATCTGAGCGGTTGTCAGATTCAGCGGCTGGTGTTGCGACTGATAGTAGTTTGGCGCTGCATGGATGCCACAGAGCAGGCAGCAGAAGGCGGTCGAATTGATTTGACAGCTCCTTTGCCTCCACAATCAAGTTGATGCTCCTTTCAGCTCCATCTTGCCACTTTTGTCACCCAAACTCAGGAAATGGCCTTTTTCTGTAATGACACGCATAGTGAAATGGATTTTCGGGTGGAATCATTGTCTATGGTTGACATTTTCAGTAAGATGGTCGCCATTTTCGTAGTATTCACAACAACAATCAAAGCAGTCTCAATAGCAGATAGAAAACACTCGTCACATCAGATTTTTCTTCGAAAGAGTACAAAAACGAGCCACAAATCACCATCCTTTCGCGTCCTTCAGAGTGAAAGAAAAGTCAGGCGAGCGAGCGTCCACTTCGCTTTCTTCCTCACACTTGATACTGTGCAGACAGAAACCAACCCAGAAGCCGTTTGCATTCATAGTTGCATCGACAGCATCTCAGAATCCACAAGCAACAGTCCCAACACGCACACGATTCTCTGTCGCTTGAAAGTGCGGCTCGAGCGAAGTGAAGAGCCTCCCATTGGCCGCCCATGCTTCAAGTGCAGAGGGTACTTGCGAACACCCACCGAAGCGATCTTCGCGGACCTGTTCTAGCGGATACTTCACGTTGCATGCGTCTTTCAGGGTATCTCCAGGATACTCGGCTGAGTGGACCAAAAGCAAAGCAAAGTGTCGACTCGGCTGCATGCTGCAGTGCCGATCTCACATTTGATCATTCCCAAACTTGCCATCACAGCAGCAACTGCTGCAGCGAACATGAACGCATCACTCCCAAACCTCACTCAAGTGAGTTCCTTCCCAACCATGCACCAGCAACAACAACAACAACAACAGCAAAACACCGCCCACTGCGGCTACCCTAGCAAACACTGCGAGAACCAGCGCACGCTGAAGCGCAACGGCGAGCTGCACAGATTCTGCGAGTACCACCGCCTGGTCGCGAACCGCAACCAGCAGCGTCTCCAGCAGCGCCGCCGCATGCAGAAAGACATGTCGCCAAGCACCGCGCAACCGGAAGACTTGGCTTCGATGCTGCACTTGTACAACGAATACTCGACTCGACAGCAGCAGATGCAAGGACACGGAGACACACAAGGTGCAGCAGACACGATCCTGGGCTTGTCCGAGGAAGACCTGCGAGTGCTCGAAGCATTGCTGCTCGACGACGACGACCTCGACTTTCCTCTGTAGCACCACGCTCCATGCTCCATATTTGTGTAACTTATCACTCAAATGCACACCTGCCATTCCATTATTCATGGAATCAACACAAATGCAGTCTCTCAAGCAGTTATTCCTACAGTTGTATTTTCAAGGACTGACGCTGTCATTGCTGTAAATAATGATAGTATTTATGCTGATTTACTGCACTTAATGGGCGAGTGAAAGCTGGAAAATCCAACCCACTGCCAGCAGCCACTGCTGTTTCCAAATCGCCATTGAGCTGCGCACACTCAGCAAGCTGACAGCCTAGGAGCTTCTCTATGGAGACGACACTGTCGCGACTTTCTGCAATGTGCAGAGGAGACAGCACGCGAGACAGCTATGCGATGTTCAGGCAAGCGCTGCAAGAACTTGCGCGTTACGGCGACAAGCGGCGAGCTCTACAGGTTCTGTGAGCACCACCGACAGATGACGAGAAGGGACCAACAGCGACGAAACATGCAGCGATCAGGGGTGGTGCGATCGCATGGAGACTATGCAGTGCGACATTGCTTAGCCCGGTCGGCTAACGAGGCGTTGAGCCAAGCTTTTGGGTAACTGCTATATCCCAATGATTATCCACACGACCAGAACTGAGACAACCACAATCGGTTCTTGTGGACGTGCATGAAGTGGAGGACGTCAACGTTAATGTACACATCGCAAGCTCTCGACTTCGTGATCCATTGCTCACAACTCTACCTGGAACTCCTTTGCACGCTTCACCTGGGAATGAATGTATGGGTTGAGAAGCAAGCTGAGGTCGGACAAGCTCGGCACCGCAGCGCATTCATCTGGTGACACGTAGTCGATCGCCGGATATTCACTCACACGCTTTGCATTCGACTCGGTTGTTCTAGGTACAAAGCTGTCTGTCGGACTGACTAACGGACATACCCACAATGCACCGACATCAAAGAATGCATGTGCAACCTGGGTTGATTGGTCTATCATGTGGGACAGAAAATCGTCAAGTGGGTCAAATCAGCAATTTCGCCCAATCACATCGCTGCGCCTTGACATTCGCAAGCTGGGAAACTCAAAAGATCATCAGCACTGTTTCCAAGATGATGGGGTACACGGACGAAGCGAGAAGCAGCGCGTTGGACACGCACTCTGCGCAGGTGCAGTAAACAGCTGAGTGGATGCATGACTCTCGCTCGCTCGCTCGCTTCGTAAGGGTTTCCTTGTTTCACCACCACCTCTCTACTCTCCTAGTCCCACAATTCGATTCCGCTCAAGGAACAGACCCGGAACTCCAACGCACGGATACTCGAGACCCCAAGACCCAGCAATTCTTTCACCACACAAGACCCCCTCATGAGCTACCCGCACGCGAGCCACTTGCAGCGAGCGCCGTCTCTTCAGCACTACTTCAGCACGGCTTGCAGCATCGAAGCTCAAGACCCGACCTGCAGCTGTGGCGCAACGAAGCTACAACCGCACACAAGTACGAGCCTCCACCACCACAGGACAGCAACGACAGCATCCAATCACGGCTCGTGCGCTGCTGTCCGCAATTGTCACAATCACCACCTCTTGCAAGTGCGCAAAGGAGGGGTCAGTCTGGAGAGGAGACAGCCCCAGCACGCAGTGACAGCGAACAGTGGAGAGCCACACATGCGGCAAAGCCTTATCACTGACCAGCAAGAGCGTTCGTTGCGCCAGCGATCTCATCAGTCGCAGCATCAGCATCAGCTGCAGTCCCAAGAGCTCCTGCCACGACTCGACCTCACAGACGAGGACTTGCGTGTCTTGGCGACGATCCTCTGTGTGGACGATGACGAAAGCGCCACGCCAGCAGCCCCGCCACGTAACCTCTCGAGATACTAAAGTGTGCGTATCACAGGCTCCTAAAATATCATCCGCATGACGTTCTTGCATTTACTGTCTCAAAACAGTGTTGTGGCTGTGAGTGAGGAGCCTGCTGATGATCTTGATGAGCAATAGATCCGCCACACATTGCCGAGGTCTGCGGGGTTTTCTTAGTCGGGCAGTGCAGACGCGGATTGTCCTGTACTGCCCGCGCGAGGCGCAGACAGACAGACAAAGCGACAATGAGGTCTGCCTACCTAGACGCATCGCGATCTTTAAGCCATGACGACAGGCGCACCCTCAACGTGAAATCATACGCGCTTGGGGTGGAGGTGCTAGCAATAGCAAACACGCCATGCTGCTGGCCATGCGTTACTGACAAGACCTGGCGGCATCCACAAAGAACCCGAGGAGAAATAGAGCATTGGTGCACAGACAGTGGATCTACATGTCCTAGTGGCTTGATTGGCTCAGAATGGGGACTTTCGCCCGCACTTCGCACTGCGTGTGTACCAGGATACACGTACAGCAAGCATTTGGATAAGGTGCACTGAATCACCAGCATCTGCGCGAGTTCGTGTTTGGCTACAACCCGTTGAACCCGTAGGAGCCACGCAGTTTATGATTTGAGTCACCGTGATGGTTACACAATATCATGATCGACAGATCTCCAAGACGAAGGAACACATGCGCGAGTACCACGAAGAGACCAGTGTAAGAGGCTTGTCTATCGCTCAACTGCGGCTCCTATCTCTGTGTCTGCGAGGACGCACTTGGCTTGCCTGTCTGCGAGTGAGTGAGCAGCCATGTCCAGGAATCAACCCTAGGAGGGACGGACAGGGACCCTCGCACTCTCACTCCTCTCACTCCTACCCTCCGCCTCCATCTCGCCATTATCCAATTAGCCTTCTACCACTCAAGGAAAGCGCAGCAAGCGCTTCCAAAGTATGCATGCCATGTTCGTCAACCAGATCCCAAACGTCCAAGCCACACACCAGTACTTTAACATCACGAGCGGCATACAGGCGAGGAACGCCGACCCAAAGTGCGGCTACCCAAGCAAGCGCTGCGACAACCCGCGAGCCGTCAAGCGCACCGGAGACCTCCACCGCTTCTGCGAGTTCCACCGCAACCAGGCAAACGAGAACCAGCGCAAGCGCGAGCGCCGCCGCCTCGAGCAGCAGACGAGA
>JAASFO010000605.1:0-16799 GCA_023333815.1 Globisporangium recalcitrans
CGATCATGACGACGCGGCTCCTTAGGACGAATGAATCCATGAAGGTCGAAGGCATGCGAGCGTCGTCATCCAGTAGAGTCTGTCGCAGTGGACAGTCGGAGATCGTCCATGTTCGACCGATTGATCGAAATATGTCCACTGCAGTCCAGGAGTTCAGCGCCACGATGACACTCAGCATCACATCAGCTGTACTCCACTGTGTGGCATCCATCGTCCTCGAGCTGGATGTGGTTCATGGCTGAGGTCTTGAGCACTCCGCGTGCGACTGGAGTCGTCTTATATGGAATAGACAAACTGCTGACTGCCCAACCAATGCCGAGGAGCAGTGACGCGTACCCACTAGCTACACGTTGCAGCCATCCATCCCTGGGCGACAGAATCAACATGCGATTAGAAAAGCCACACCGAAGGAGGAATCTAAGCACCCTCACTGGTATGCTCGATGATCTATTGAGTGATGGTGGCAGTTCGCAATCGATTGATAGCTGCAGCAAGCTACACACCACGAAACGACCAGAGGACAAACAGAGTGAGCGATGGATGACGAGCTAGCATCGTCCACACACACACACACCTGGAAACCAATACAGAGAGCGATTCCTTACCTCGAATCGTCTCGGTCTGGTGTAAAACCCTGACTTCTTGTGCGAGCCGATGACATCAAGCGAGCCTGAGCGGTCCAGCTCTTGCTCGAGGATGTCGAGCACCTCCTGCATCACATCGAAAAGAGATTCACCATAGGAAAGCGAGATGCTTAGTCGAGGGTCACAGTGCCGGTACTCCGAGGCTCGCGCGAGCCACAAATATACGATTTTGCCTCAAACTTACAGCCAGCGTGCGCTTGCCGTCCATGTAGCTTCTTGTTCTCAAAATGGCGTCTGCGATCGCGCGCACTTGGCTCGGCTCGACGATTTGCTCCACAGCAGCCAAGTCCAAGTCCACCTGTTGACAATGGAGCCATAAGAGCAACGCAAGATCAATCAGTCACCCAGTGAGCTGCTGACTAACACAAAGAAAAGCAGCTTACCTCTCCATACTGAATCCGTCCGAGACCGCGCGACACCACTTTCCCACTCACGTCGAAGCCTCGCGAAAGCGGAACTCGCGCTTTGAAGCCACCGAAAACCGCATCCTGACGGATCTCGCCGTGCTGCTTCGCGATCGCTTTCGCCTCTTTCGTGACGTCGCGCGGCTCGTACGAGTCCATCATGATCACGTGGTCCGCGACCGAGAAGTAGTCGCCTGCACCGCCAATCACGAGCACCGACGACACTGCTTTCTGCGTGAACAGCGCGCGCACTTTCGAGATGAACGGCGTGATCGGCTCCTTCTCCTTCGCGACCAGCTGCTGCATCTTCCAGTCGCGAATCATGAAATTCGTCGCGCACGTGTCTTCGTCGATCAGTAGCGTGGTCGCACCAACTTCGAGGGCTTCGACGATGTTGGCGGCTTGCGACGTGCTCCCCGACGCGTCCGCGGTCGAGAACTTGGTCGTGTCCTGCTTGAACGGGAGGTTGTCGATAAAAGAGCTGATGTCCGTGCACACAACGCTCCGGGAGTCTTCGGATCGGATCTTCACGGCGCTCGGGTCCATGACCACGAACTCGCGGCCGTCAGTCGGCACGTGGTTGTACACGCCAACCTCGAGCGCCTTGAGCACCGTCGTCTTGCCGTGGAACCCGCCGCCGACAAAGAGCGTCACCCCAGCAGGGATGCCCATACCCGTGACTTCGCCCATGTTCTGCAGCGTGAACGAACAGCTGAGCGTCGGCGGCGACTGGAACGGGATCGCCTTGCTGGCGCTGAGCGGCAGATCAGAAGCCCCCGACTGTTTTGTTTCGCACCACAGTGCAAGCACACAGAGCAATAGCATAGTCACATCAGTACCCCAACGCGTCGCCTCCAACAAATGTCCACACATTCGTTTGCCATACTAGTACCTCTCTGGGAAGAATCGCTCCGTCGCGGATAAACCCGACCAAGCCCGCGTCTTCGAGCAGCCCACGGAGCTCTTCCTGGTCCTCGACCGAGCGGATGTGCGTCCAGAGGTGGCTCACATCCAGGTTTGTCACCACGAGCGCTCGCTCGACGAGCGTCGGGAGCGTGTCGACGAGGATCATGTACGCCCAGTCGCCGCAGATGCTGCGTCCGCGCGCCGGGAGGTTGATGCTGAAGCGCGCCTCCACGGTCCCGTCCTCGAGCACCATCACGGACGACCGCTCGATCACGTGCTGCCCTGGCGCGTCGATCGTGATATCCCCGCCTTTCGCGCCGTGGTACGAGTCGCTCACTGTATGGCATCGTCACGATACAAATCTTAGCACGCCGCTCAGTGTGCCACAGAGCATACCCACCCGTCCATTGTTCAATATGTAGCACCTGTCTTGGCATCTGCGCCGGCGGCTTTCGCGCTCGCTGCAAACTTGCGCGTCAAGTAGTCGCAGAGCGCGACATTGCGGATCTTCTTCTGGTACATCTCTGGCGGAAACCCCGCAGCCAAAGGCTCCACCTGCACGTGCGCGCGCGACGGACTCGCATACGGATCTCCTTGGATGTGGTCGAACCCCAAGCGGAACTTCAGGTTGTTGTTTCTGCTGCTGCTGCTGCTGGTAGAGAACGCGAACACGCGCTCCAGGTCGTGATACGCATTGTAGTTGCGGTTGTGGATGTCCTGCAGGATGCCGCCCAGCTGCTGCCAGCTCAGCGCGGTCGCCGTTGCCGTGTTCACAGGAGCGCTCGCGTGTCTGTCGTCGCGATTGCCGCCACCACCCCGGCCTCCTCGACCACCGCCGCCGCGACCACCACCGCCGTACTTGTTGCGATAGTACTCGCCTCGCCCCATTCGATTTTGACTTATTGGACTGAAGAGCGATCCTTTTGTATTCATTGAACTTTGCATACAATGTGCTAGTTTCCATTCGATTTGGCGGTTTTTGGACGAAGTGAGCAGATCGACACTCATTTCTGCATGAAAGTCTCATTCACTTTTATATTGTGATATATCACTGTTCGAAGAAACTCGTGCAAAACACTTCTCAATCGAAACAAGTGCTTTGTTTTGGACAACCAACTCATTCTCAGAAACCAACTCAATTAATTGCACTCACCATCGCAAAGCTGTGAGTGTCGGTCAGCGACCAAATGTTCCGAACGCCAGCTGAAAACAGAGTCGCCAACGCTCCATCACTTGTCAACCTGCTCCGTTGAAGAAGCAATGATCGCACGGAAAGCTCCGAGAGTGCCAGCGCCAGCGCGTGAACGCCACGCGCTGCTGGGCGACGCTCTGCACATGGGCACGCTGGCGTTCCTCGCGCTTCGCGACACCGCCGTGACGCTCAACTGCTGTTGCAGAACGCTGCGCAACGACGCGCAACTGGCGCTCTCCGCTCTCTTGGAGACTGGACCCGCGACCAAGTACGGCCGCCATTTGTTCCAAGGTTGCGGCAGTGACTGGTTCGCCGCAGGTGATCGGGCTCTCGAGATTCGCTCGGGTCGCGACTGTGACGCAGCAATCGCTCGGCTGTTTGAGAAATGGTGCGAGGAGGTACACTTTGCCTCATGCACTGCTGCTGCAGAGCCGACGAACCCACGGACCAGTAGTGCCGCTCCCCCAGTCTCCAGCAGCAGCAGCAACCCCCTGCGTGGTATAGACGTTCCACAGCGTCCGTGGTTCTCCGCGCAGCTGCTGTCGCTGATTGCAGCGTTTGACAAGTTCGTTCTCCCTCTCCTTCCTGACAAGAAGACGAGTGTCGATGCGCCGTACTGGAGTGACGAAAACATCTACTTTGTCCCCATGGCGATCGCTCTCTGCCTCTACCTCCCGAAGCGACAAGAAACAAAGCAGCAGCAAGAGTGGGCTCGAGACGACGTTCGCAAAGCGCTCAACGCGTCCTCGCTCTGGGAAGTATCTGGCTTCAGGTGCTCGAAAGCGGAGCTGGTCGGTGGGGTGGTGCGCTCTGCTTTCTTCGTTGGTGCGCTAGTGATCACCTACTGATTGCCTCGCGCAGTAGGTTGCCGAGTCCTGCTCGAAGGTCCGCCGCAAAGGCTGGACGCTGAGAGCACTCACCGGATTTGTTTGCAGTCGTGAGCGACTTTTGATGTGTTTTGGTTGTTTTGGTTGTTGAGAATCCGCGTCCAGCATGGGAGTAACGACTGAACTGAAGTGACTTACATGACGAGTTCAGCTCTCCGGATTATTATTCACCAAGCAGCAGACGAGCGCACCAAAGTACTCCCTCTCTACGAATCTATCGCAACCAACGCAAGGATTGAGCAAACAAACACACGCATCAGAGTGAACAAACCAGACTGCAAGGCTCACCAGGACTACAGTGCAGTACAGTGCTCGAGTGCACACCCTCTCTCGCCGAAAAGTTGCTCACAGTGTTTGCAAGATCACGACAAACGCGCCACAGAAGAACCCCGAGGGCGTCACGCCGCCCACCAGCTCGATCTTCGTGCAGCGGTATGCGTGGGAAGTCGCGAACGCCTGCCGTGGGATCCAGTCGTACTTGATGCGGTTCGCGAACTGGCAGCGCGTCGTGAAGAACCGCTTGAGTGGCTGCGACACGGATCGGCACTGGACGGGGTACCCGTAGACGTCCTGCAGACAAGCGAACAAGTCCTCTGAACTCAGACCTTTTCCTGCTGGGAAGGGCGGAAAGTGCACTTTCTCAGAGTTGACCACGTGCCCCAGAACGTCCTCGACGCCTTCCTGCAAGTACGGGTCGTCGTCGTTGGCTTCGGGGAAGAACTGGCGCTCGATGGACTCGATCTTCTTGTCCAGCTCGTCTTGATTTCCGACCCCTCCTTGTTCCCCGACTTCCTCGCTGTGCATCAGCTCTGCGATCGCAGCGCTGCACTCCTCTTGCTGCCTTTGCACCTGTGCCTCGTAGTCCTGCACCACTGTCTTCCGCATCTCGCACAGCTCACACGTCGCCTTGCAGTGGTCGTCTCCGCCTTTGGTGACGCGAATGCTGTCCCAGTGCGCTCCAAACTGGGACACATACGCGTTTTCACGATCGTTATCCGTGAACCTGTCACCGAAGCCTGCGTGGACTGCGTTCAGCGCCTCACGGACACTCTCCCGAGTCCACTTGACTGCACCACAACCATCATCGTCATTGCGCTGCTGCTGTTCTTGTGGCTGGTAGTAATCCCAGAGCGAGATCGCCATGGGGATCGTCGCCGTGTAGTCGCCATACGACGAGAGGAACAGCTGCTTGTCTGCACACGCTGGCAAAACGAACCTGTCGAATGCGCCGACGACTGAGAGCAGCTGCGCAAAGTAGCTTCTGGGGTAGCGAGCCTTCGCCATCTTGTTCTTGCTGCTGCTGTGGTAGTAGTTGTGGCGCACCGGGTCCTTGATCCTCATGTACCTCCCCGGGTCGTCGTCCTCATAGTGCGTCGTGTCGCAGCAGACTGCTGCGAGCGCTTCATCGCCCACGATGCGCTTGGGCACGAGCGCGAACCAGTCGTTCCAGCACTCTTGCAGCAAGTGGCGGCCGTGGCGAGCTGCTGGCGAAGACTCGAGCAGCGCCGCCTGCGTCAACTCGACGTCGTTGCGCAGCGCTGAGCTGCACGCGGTGAGCAGCACCACCACGTCGCTCAGCGGCAGGAAGTCCAGCACCACCCCCACGCGCAGCGCTTTCGCCAGCAGCAGCAGCGGCTGCTGCGCTGCATTCGCATCACCAAGCGCTTCGAACATCCCGCTTCCCATCTCTTCAACAAGTTTGAATTGAACCAGTTGAGTTTCTAAACTTTTGCTGTGATTGCTTTATTGACGCATTTATAGCCAATCAGACTCCTGTGGCACATGGTACCCTCCAAATGGTACACTCGAGTCAAACAGCTCTACACCACTAGAGCAAAGTGCCGCTTTGCTTCTGATCCAACAGTCTGTCAGCAAGCGACTGAGCAAGCAAGCATTCAAGAGAGAGAGAGAGAGAGAGCAAGCGCACACGCACGCGGAGCCCACGATTTGCTGCGACTCGACCGCGTCTCCAAGAAGCAGATTCTCCAGTCTCTGAGCTCTCGTCTCGTGCTTTCGTCTCCGCGATCGGCTTCGTCGAAACCGACAAAGCACCAAGAATGCAGAGCAACCGCTTCGGCAATGGCGCGGGCATGGGCGTGCGCGCCGAGCGCCGCAACCCACTCGTGAAGCAGTTCGTGCTCGAGAACGACCGCCCCGCGAAGATCAGCCACCTGAACTTCGGTCTGCTCTCCGAGATCGACATGATGCGCATGTCCGAGTTGCGCATCCACTCCAAGTATGTCCGGCGCCTGTTGTTTTTGGTTGGCTCAGAGGAGGACAGTTTAGTATGGCTGGTAGGCTTATTGGCGACTGACTGCGTGACTGAATGCGTTTGTGTTGTGTAGGGATTTATTTAAGATGCCGTCCCGCGACCCAGCGCTCGACGGTGTGCTGGACAAGCGTCTCGGTGTGTCGAACAAGAAGGACACGTGTGATGTATGTGGCGCTTTCTCCCTAGCACAATGGTCATGAATGCAGGAATGTGAGCGTAACTAACCTACCATATCTGCTTCTACGCTTGCTTTGTAGACCTGCAACCTGCGCTTGGCGGACTGCGTGGGCCACTTCGGCTACATCAAGGTGCGTTGCCTTTATCTCGCTTTCGATAAGGACACAGCTTTAAGCTGACTCCTACCTTCCACCACCTCTCTCCATACACTTCCAGCTTGAGCTCCCTGTGTTCCACATCGGGTACTTCAAGGCGATCACGGAGATCCTGCAGAACATCTGTAAGGAGTGCAGTCGCGTGCTGCTGCCGCCGAACGAGCGCGAGGCGTTTCTGCGCCGCATGCGCGACCCGCGCGCCGATGTGCTGCGCCTCATCGGTCTCCGCAAGAAGATCTCGACGATCTGCAAGAAGACTGTCAAGTGTCCGTACTGCACGGGCATCAACGGCACGGTGCGCAAGGTCACGAGCACGACACTGAAGCTCGTGCACGAGAAGTACCGCGCCAAGTCGGCGCACGACCTGCGCAACGTGTTTGTGGCGCAGTTCTCGGAGGCGCAGGCGATCAACCCGGACATCGGGCTTCACCTGCCAAAGGCGCAGGAAGATCTGAGTCCGCTCAAGGTCATGGAGCTCTTCCAGCAGATCCCCGACCAGGATTGCGAGCTGCTGTGGGTGGACTCGATCGGCGGGCGACCGGAGAAGCTCATCCTGAACTCGGTGCTCGTGCCTCCAGTCTGCATCCGCCCTTCGGTCGCCATGGACGGCGGCACTGGCAGCAACGAAGACGACATCACAGTCAAGCTGCAGGAGATCGTGCAGGTCAACTTTGCGCTGCGTGCGGCGCTTGAGAAGGGTGCGTCGCTGAAGATGGTGATGGAAGACTGGGATTTCCTGCAGATCCAGGTCGCGCAGCTGATCAACGGCGACACCCCGGGGCTCGTGAAGCTCCCAGGGTCCAAGAGCGGCATTCGCGGTCTGTGTCAGCGCTTGAAGGGCAAACAGGGTCGTTTCCGTGGTAACTTGTCGGGGAAGCGTGTGGATTTCTCGGGGCGTACGGTCATTTCCCCAGACCCGAACCTCCGCATCGACCAGGTCGGCGTGCCCGAACACGTGGCCAAGACCATGACGTACCCTGAAAAGGTGACGCGCTACAACATCGAGAAGCTGCGCAAGTGCGTCGTGAACGGACCGAACGTGCACCCCGGCGCGAACGTGATCCGCATCGAGGGCCAAAAGTTCACAAAGAATCTGCTGTACGGCGATCGCGCGAGCCTCGCGGACGAGCTCAAGATCGGCGACATTGTCGAGCGCCACATGGAAGACGGGGACATCGTGCTGTTCAACCGTCAGCCGTCGCTGCACAAGATGTCGATCATGTCGCACCGCGTGAAGGTGATGCCGTGGCGCACGTTCCGGTTCAACGAGTGCGTGTGCTCGCCGTACAATGCCGATTTCGACGGTGACGAGATGAACATGCACTTGCCGCAGACCGAGGAAGCGCGCACCGAGGCGATCACGCTCATGGGCGTCGAGCAGAACCTGATTACCCCACGCAACGGCGAGCCGCTGGTCGCCGCGACCCAGGATTTCTTGACCGCGGCGTACCTGCTCACGCAGAAGAATGTGTTCTTCAACCGCGAGCAGTTCTGCCAGGTGATCGCGATCATGGGCGATGCGCTCGACCACGTGGAGCTCCCACCACCGGCGATCATCTTGCCAATGCGACTGTGGACGGGCAAGCAGGTGATCAGCATGCTGATCAAGCCCAACTCGCAGACGAACGTGCTCGTGAACCTCGAGCTGAAGGAGCGCAACTACACGGACAACAAGGTCATGTGCTGGAAAGACGGCTACGTGTGCTTCCGCAACAGCGAGCTCATGTGCGGCAACCTGGGCAAGAAGACTTTGGGTGACGGCAGCAAGCAGGGGCTCTTCTATGTGCTGATCCGCGACCACGGTCCGCACGAGGCTGCGCGCTGCATGAACCGCCTCGCGAAGCTCTGTGCGAGATGGCTGGGCAACTTCAAGGGCTTTTCGATCGGCATCGACGACGTCACCCCTTCGGACGAGCTCGCGGAGAAGAAGCGCGTGCTGCTGAACGACGGCTACGACGCCGCGAACACGGCGATTGAAGAGTACCGTCGCGGGAAGCTGTCGCTCAAGCCGGGCTGTAACGCGATCCAGTCGCTGGAGAGCGAGTTGAACGGTCTGCTCGGCAAGCTCCGTGAGACTGCCGGTGCCGAGTGCATGCGCTCGCTGCCGTTCCACAACAACCCGCGCATCATGGCCGAGTGTGGCTCCAAGGGTAGTGCGCTGAACATTTCGCAGATGATGGCGTGTGTCGGCCAGCAATCGGTCGGCGGCAAGCGTGTCCCCGAGGGGTTTGTGAACCGCACGCTCCCACATTTCCTTCCGCACGCTTTGCACGCGCCAGCGAAGGGGTTCGTCGCGAACTCGTTCTACAGCGGACTGACCGCCACCGAGTTCTTCTTCCACACCATGGGAGGGCGTGAAGGTCTGGTCGATACGGCTGTGAAGACCGCCGAGACGGGGTACATGGCGCGTCGTTTGATGAAGGCGCTCGAGGATCTGTCGTGCCAGTACGACCAGACGGTGCGCAACTCGGAAGGCTCGGTCGTCCAGTTCACATACGGCGACGATGGACTCAACCCTGCGTACATGGAGGGCGACGACCGTCCCGTGGACTTTCAGCGTCTCTTGCAGCACATCCGCAGCACGCTCCCCGACCGCGAGTCGCCATCGTTGCTGCCGTTTGAGATCCGCCAGTTGGCGAAGAAGGCGGTGCAGCGCAAGGAGTTCCAGGCGATCCTGCCGACGGGTCGCAAGTTCCTGATCGAGATCGAAGAGTTCTTGGGCTCGCTGGCGTCCGACATTGCGGCGAACCGCACGGTCACGGGCATTGACTCGCTGGACAAGACGATGAGCACGTACGCGGCGCGACTGGACAAGGCTTTCGACGACGAAGCGTCCACCAATGCCGCGGCGCTTCTCGCTGCCAAGACGGTCAAGAGCGAGCGCGATGCGAACGTGAAGCTTGAGAAGAAGGTCAAGGTGTCGACGAAGCTCGAGAAGGTCACGAAGGTGGCTCCAGGTCGCAAGCGTCTCGTGAAGGCGGAAGACCCAGCGTCCGCCTCGGATGACGAAGACGAGGACGAAGACATGGACATGGACACGGTGACGTACAAGCGCAAGGGGCTTCAGAACGTCGGGCTCCCGTCGTGGGAGAAAGAAAAGTTCAAGAACAAAAAGGCGATCATGAAGTGGCGCGAGCGCGCGGCGATTGACGGTACCGCTGAGAAGGAAGAGGCCGCCTGGTTGCTCTCGCACAACGCGTGCTGCATCACGGACAACCAGATCGAGAAGCTGCTCGAAGTGTCGCTCTACAAGTACCACCGTGCGCGCATGGAGCCTGGTGAGGCGGTCGGCGCGATCGGCGCGCAGTCGATCTCGGAGCCAGGTACGCAGATGACGCTCAAGACGTTCCACTTTGCCGGTGTCGCGAGCATGAACGTGACGCTCGGTGTGCCTCGTCTGAAGGAGATCATCAACGCGTCGAAGAACATCAGCACGCCGATTATCACAGCCGCGCTGGTGTGCAAGACTGACGAGCGCTCGGCGCGTATCGTCAAGGGTCAGATCGAGAAGACCACGTTGGGCGAGATCGCGGTGCACATTAAGGAAGTGTTTGCGCGCGACCAGGCGTACTTGTCCGTGAAACTCGACATGGAAGCGATCGACCAGCTGCACCTCGACATCAATGCGCGCTCGGTGCGCAACAGTATCCTGAACGCGTGCGGCATTGGTCCGCGCGGCGCGCTGCGGTTGCTCAAGGAGCAGCACGTGCTCTTGAACGCGCGTTGCCCCGACAAGTTGCGCATTTTGGCGCCATCGAACTACAAGGGCTCCAAGGGCGACACGCGCGGCGCGTACTTTGCGATGCAGGCGCTGAAGGCGGAGCTTCCGGGCGTGATCGTGCAGGGTATCCCGACGGTGAACCGAGCCGTGATCAACTACGAAGAGTCGAGCTCCAAGTCGAGCGGGAAGGCGCACCACTTGTTGGTGGAGGGCTACGGTCTCGCGGAAGTGATGGGCATCCCGGGTGTCGACGGGTTGAACACGACGTCGAACCACATTATCGAAGTGGAGAAGACGCTCGGCATTGAAGCTGCGCGCGAACTGATCAGCTCGGAAGTGAGCTACATCATGAGCGCGTACGGCATCGGCATCGACCGTCGCCACTTGATGCTGCTCTCGGACATCATGACGTTCAAGGGCGAGGTGCTGGGTATCACGCGCTTCGGTATCGCGAAGATGAAGGAGAGCGTGCTGATGCTCGCGTCGTTCGAGAAGACGACCGACCACTTGTTCGACGCTGCAGTGCACTCGCGCACGGACGCGATCGTGGGCGTGAGCGAGTGCATCATCATGGGGATCCCGATCCCGCTAGGGACGGGTATCTTCAAGCTGCTCCGCCAGGTTGAGAAGCCCGCGATCGAGCACCGCAAGCCGCTCCTGCAGCAATTCAAAGTGTAGATGATATCAAGAAGGAGGAATGAATGGACAGGAGGATGCCAGTGCAGATGAGCTCACTCGATGAGTGCTGGTCAGCCGAACAAGGAGATCCACACTCAGCGACTCACAGTCGCTCAATCACAGTCAGCAGCCAGCCCATGTTTTGTTTTCCATTCAGCAAGAGTGACTTCTCGTAATAGGATACACGACGCCAACCACAGCAACATCCACCATTCACCATTCCATACACCAGCACAGTGCAGACTCCCAATCTTCGGTTCGGTATCATGAGCCAGCCCTCCATGAGGTTGCACTTGGCATCCAAAGGATCTCAGTATCGGATTTGCATGGGAAGCCCCGCGTTTCTGTCAACCATGACCGAACGGCCTGTAATCATCACTCGCGCCACTTCCAAGTTGGCGTGTGAGCCAGTCAAGACCACTGGCACTGTGCTGTTGCAAGTCATGGCTTCAGTTCAGGATTCCGCGCGAGTGCTCCATTGGAGCTGCCTTTCGCTCTACTGTAGCTACTGCACCTACTGCACGCGCCAAGTCAACGCGCGCTCCGAGCTCCTGCGCTTTGGCAAGAAAAACTCTCCGAGTCGCTCGCAGTTGTCGTTGGTCTCTGCGGTGTGGTTCTGGATCACATCTCGGCAAGCGAGAGCAGAAGAGTCGGATTCGGTGATGCAAGTTGGCAGCTCTTCATGACCTTATTTACTTCTTTTGCATAAAACCTGTCTGCATTTGTTGTAGCACCACAATAGATTCGATGCATCCTGTTTATATCAAATGTCATCAGCGATACAAGTATGCATGTGACGTACAGATGCGAGTTGACGCCTCTCTGTGTCAAGTCGAACTGCACTTTTATCGCCTCGTGGCCGATTCAGACTCTGAGCGTTGGCGGGTGAAGACCACTGCCACTGCTGGACGGAAGCGTGTGTCTTTCTCTAACAGGCTCTGAGTGTGGATAATGAACCTGCATTTGGCTTATATGCGACCCAGCTCTGTCTCCAGGTCTCTCTCATCATCGCATATTGCTTGACGACGGTCCCAGAGTTTTGCTAGTGTGTGTGTGTGTGTGTGAGAGAGAGAGAGAGAGGGTTGATCGCGCCTCGCTCGAGCAGTGAGTGGACAGGCAGTGTACAGGTTTTACTATCTTTTTTTGATAGTGCGCTCACTCCCGCACATGGCCATTGTCATTGCAGATCGGTTAATAGCGCGACTTGTCCACGGACAGCAATGCGCCAATCTATCTATCTATCTATCTATCTCTGTGTGTGTGTGTGTGTGGCTCATCCAAGCACGCGGCGCAGCAATACTACGAACACCTGCCGATGGTGGCCGTAATCTCTCATCTGGCTCAGCAAACCCCTCTCAGCAACCTTTCAACAACTGCTGTGCGCTGTGGTGTGGAGAGTGCGCGCCGATGTTGGTGTCAAGTTGTCAAAAGTCGCGGGGAATGTTCGCAGGCGGCAGTTGGGGGCGGATGTGTGGCTTCCGCGACGCCATCCTGGATTTGAGATTGGGATGTTTAAGGTTCCGAAGGATACGGGGGCGACAAGGACCGGCAACGTCTTGGTCACTGCAGACGCCAAACGTGCACCGTTGGCTCTCCACATTGGACAGTATACTGCAGTGGAAGTGGGTGGCACTAATCGGCGAGAGTGCGGTGGTGGTTCCGACATGGATCCATTTGTGAGGCTTTGACCAGAGTGTTGCCGCAGCTGCAGCAAAAGCGTCTGCGTGGGTGGGACCGACTGGCTTTTGGATTTGGGTGGATCGATCTGCAGAAGCAGAGCCAGTGAGTCGGCAAACTCAAGTGGGTGCGAAATGACCTTTGAGTCTGATGTGCAAGTCCGGCCGCGCAATGTAAAGAGCAACCGGATCTTTGCGGAATGGATTAAAACTCCGATCCAAAGTGCTGAAGACGCCTAGTCACGACCAACAGCTGGTTTCCACGCGAACCCATGCGATCCAAGAACTTCGTGTATCTGCTGGATACGACTTGGCTTGCTGGCCGATTGGAGGGAGACCAACAGCGCTTGGGATGTCAAGACCCGCACAAACACACAGCACAGCAGTGCTGCTCACGAGTCGGGATGTCACGACAAGCAAGCCAAGGCTCGATAATAACCCAGATATCTCAGTGTGCCTTGCTGTCTCGTCTGCGTTCCACAATGCCATGAAGGACAAGAAAGATCTGTTCCCACAGTCGCACTGTACCGTTCGTTCGCCTCTCGCCCACATGGCAGATCGAGCAATGGGATAAGAAAGCAGTGCAGAGCAGCAAAGCAACTGCAAATCCTGTGCTTGCTTGTGCACTTGTGTGTGTGTGTGGACGGACATGCAAACGCCATCAAGCAACCAAGACTTTTACAAAGAAACAAGCAACGAAGCGACAAGCAGCGACTCTTGCAGCCGCTCTTTCTGCAGCGGCGATCACCACAACCCAAACAAGATAGCCAGACCATCTATCTGCTTGTCTGTTCAGCAACAGCAGACAACGACAGAGGCAAGCAAACAAGCAGGTGCCAATTCACCAAGTCATTTCACTCTCTCACTCTTCAATTTGCCGTCGACCGCGCACATCGACAGCAACAGCAACAGACGACATCCAACTACAGTGCAGCCACCAGCAGCAGCAGCGAGTGAAGCATGAAGGTTCTCCACTGCTGGCTTCTCGCAGCGCTCAGCGTCTGCAGCAGCAGCATCTCGTCAACCCACGCGGCGCAGCTCGACTGGAGCGCGAACGCAAAGGCCGTCGGCGCCGACTCCAACTACGTGGAAGGCACGGTGCACCCGCTCGACAACGCCAAGGAGAGTGCGCCTATCGCTCTTATCGATGACGACGACGACGACGATACGGTCGGAAATGAAGCTTCGGGCAGCAGCAGCAGCACCATCGGAAGCGACACTGGAGTCAGCGACGAAGACAACGCCACCAGCACAAACGCCACCACCTCGACCTCCAGCAGTAGCAGCGGAGGGGACTACCTGCAGCCTTTCTCCACCGAGGCGCCGTCCGAGACGCTCTTCAAGCGCAACGCCGGACTGGCCAAGTTCGCGCCGATCGTCAACATCGCGCAGGACATCATCACCCAGCAGCGACCGATCCCGACCAACAAGTGGTGGGGGAACCTCGTGCACACGACCGAGAAGGACCTCGAGACGCTCGCGAACCCGGCCTGGTCCAACCCGTACGCGATCAAGCTCCCCGTAAAGGCGGCGCCGTACGGTCTCCAGGCGTGCTACTCGTACACGCATCGCCAGAAAGCGGCTCTCAAGGACGACAAGATCAAGTTCTACTTGCACGAGTTCCACAACGACCTCACGCTGTCTGCCCAGGAGTTCACCGCCAAGCCAAAGTACGAGGTCACCGACTGGAGCGACCTCGGCGCGAGCGTCACGATCTGCGCTGGCGCCGGTGCCGCCCAGAACGGCAAGTGCATGGAGTCCTCGGTCGTCAACGGGATGGCGTTCATCTCGTCCAAGTACAACGGTCTGACTCCGAACATCGTGTCCGAGTACGCCATCACCAAGCTGGAGCAGGGCGACAACGGCAAGTACATCGTCAAGCTCCAGAACAACCAGACCTGGGTCCTCTACGCGAGCAGCGCCGCGACGTTCAAGATCGACGGCACCGGCAAGGCCATCACCGCAGCAGCCGCGTACACCGGTTCGATCCGCATCGCTGTTCTTCCTGACAACGCCGCGACAAACGTGTACGATGACTTCGCGTCCTGCACAGTGCTCGGTGGCACGGTCTCCGTCCAGTCACGCACGGAGTACTCGCTCAACTGGCAGACCGACGGCACTTCCTGCGACAAGAGCGGCTTGCTCCACTTTGCGTTCCAGCACCAGATCGACTCCATGGACGGCGCCAAGACGAGCGCGTCCACTGGCGCCATCACGCTCCAGTCCACCGTTCGAGGTGCGATGGTCGGCCAGATTGCGAAGAAGAGTGGCTCGTCCAAGGGAATCAAGTGGACGCTGACGGAGCCGGAGCTGGACGAAGAGATCGACTTCTACCCGCCTCGAAAGCCCACCGCTGCTGCCGCGACCCAGATCAAGCAAGAGCTCGAGAAGGACATCGCGAGCGAGTGGATCCTCGCCAAGGAAGGAAGCTACTACTTCAACGGCAAGGCGTACCAGAAGTACGCGTCGCTGTGTCTGCTGGCGGACGACGCGTCCATCGTCGGCACCGACAAGACGCTCAAGACCACGTGCCTGACCAAGCTGAAGGCTCTCATTGACCCGTTCCTCACGAACGGATGGACGTCGCCGCTCGTCTACGAGACGTCGTACCGAGGCATCATCTCCAGCCAGCTCTTCACGGCCAACAACGTGGACGTGGACTTTGGCAACGGCGTGTACAACGACCACCACTACCACTACGGCTACTGGGTCACGGCCTCAGCCATGCTGAGGAAGCTCGACCCGACGTGGAGCCGCATGCCGGAGCTCGAGAAGATGGTCTGGACGCTGCTCCGCGACGTGGCCAACCCGAGCGCCAAGGACAAGTACTTCCCGACGTTCCGCCATTTCTCCTGGTTCCTCGGCCACTCGTACTCGCACGGCGTCACGCCGATGGCGGACGGCAAGGACCAAGAGAGTACCTCGGAAGACATCAACTTCATGTACGGCATGATGCTCTGGGGAAAGGTCTCGGGCAAGAAGGCGGTCGAGGATCTCGGCAGCCTCATGCTCCGCATCGACGCTCGCGCCGTCCGCACCTACTTCCTCATGGACTCGGACAACAAGCTGCACCCGCCCGCATTTGTCAAGAACCATGTCACGGGAATCTTCTTCGACAACAAGGTGGACTACACCACGTGGTTCAGTGCCGAGAAGTACTGCATCCACGGCATCCAGATGATCCCCGTCTCGCCGATCAACGAGATCGTGCGCAGTGCGAAGTTCGTCAAGGAGGAGTGGGACGACATCCTCTCGAAAGAGTCCATTGTCGTGGACGCGTCGTCGACCAGCGCCTGGCTGTCACTGCTGTACGTGAACTACGCGACGATCAACCAGGCGGAAGCCATGCAGCGCCTCGCCAAGGTGCAGATGGACGACGGCTTGACGCGCTCGTGGGCGTTGTACAACGCCGCCACCCGAGCATCTCCTGGAACCAGTGGAGGTAGTGGTGCGTCCCAAACGCCAACCCCGAAAGCGTCGCAATCGTCAGCCCCGAAAGCGTCGCCATCGCCAACCCCGAAAGCGTCGCCGTCGCCAATCGCCGCCAAGCCGACCTCTTCACCAACACCGACGCCTGCAATGAGGTAGTTTGTTGGCATCAGTCATCCGTGTGTGTGTGTGTTTATGTCGTTGTAGATTGCATTTCGCTGCTAGCTTTGCTGAGCAGTTTTCCGTTAGAGTTGCGTCGTTGCTTTGTTGTTTGTTTGTTCATCCGATCGATTTTGCGGCTTTCCCAGCCAGAGAAAAACATAAAGTTCAAAGCGTTTCGATACGATGAGAAAGTTTGTTGTTTGTCTGTTTGACGTGAAGACAAGTCGCCTGATCCTCCAGGTGTGTCCTCACTCAAACTTTTGTATCAGCATCGAGGGTTCCCTCCGAGTCGAACTTGATGTGGCACCTGAGCTCCGTCCAGTGACCTCGGGTGAGCACGAGTGCTGAGTCAACATCCGCGAACCGGTCGCCAAAGCCATCGTCGACTGCATTCAATGCAAGGCGCACGTCGTCGCGCGTCCAGTCGTGGTCTGGTTGTAGCTTGCTCTTGTCTGGGTGGTGCTCCCAGAGCGAGATGGCGACGGGGACAGCGCAA
>JAASFO010000606.1:0-16756 GCA_023333815.1 Globisporangium recalcitrans
ACGAGGTAGTTCTGCAGTGTGCCGAAAGAAAAGCGCCGGCGAATAAAGACATGGAATATGAAGCTGTAGCCCGTTGCGCAGCCAGGCACCTGCAAACACGCAAAACACTCCTTGATGCTTCTGCACCAACAGGACCCAGTCTCGGGATGGACGGCGACGTTGAAGTAGGACAGAGTCGCTCTTCTCCTGTAAGTGTTAGGGACTCGGAAAGAACAAAGGTTGTCAAGGCAAGTGATGCGCGAGCAAAGCCCGCTGTTTTGGCTGCTTTCACTCTGAACACTTTCATCCCAACCGAGTCGCCGAAGTAATGTGCACACATGCAAATCTCTCATTCCTGCCTGAACTACTGGGATTGATCCGAGGATGGCCGCGCATCAATCCCTACATGGAAATGCGGAGATCTTGCAGTCGCGGACTCTGCCGGCGAAACTGCACCGAGAGCGCGATGTGCGCCAGTGAACATGTTTCGGGAGAAACCCAGCCTCGAGCCAAGTCTCTGCAGCGAATGCGGATGAACCCTCGCTGTTAATCTCCACCACATCCTCAGTTTCCATCCTCGTCATTTTGCGCCATCGAAAGTTCAACATGCATGTTCTTCTTCGGCTCTTCTTTTTTCCCGAGTTCTTTTTAATCAATTTGGTGCAGAAATCGGGCTGTCAGATGAAAGTGCTCCAGCTGCTCGAAACCTCTGTACATTGCCTCGCATGTGCTTTTTCAACATTTGCAGACGCTTCGAAAGTACTCTGTACTTTGCGAAAGCACTCAGTTCGCTGATGCCAGAGATCCAAAAAGGTAATGCGCTCTTCACATGCGGGACATGCACCAGAATTGTAAAATGCACAAGAAAAAGGGGCGTGCAGGTCTCTTGCTTTTCACGCCAACCACGATCAGAAGTATGTGTTAGGGGAGATTTGCTGCTGTACACTCGAGAACTCTACCGCCAGAAACTCTTGAGGGCAAGCTTCACGAGTCGCTTGTCATTGCAACTTGGAAGGGATTTCCAATATGCTGGCATTTTTAATCCGTGCAGACGAATTGGAGCCACTGCCGTCGCGAAGTGTGTGGCCAACACGCGCGCATCACGTCTGCGACTTCGGTCGTTGAGGAGGTTCTGCGGATCTGGGAGAAAGGCTGCAAACTGGGAGGACAGATGAACCCTGTCGAAATGACCGACCACACTTGACGTGGATTTTGGCGAGATCTGGTTAGTGCCTGCTGCCCTTGGCATAAGCCGCATGCAACATAGTGGAGGTGCGAAAAGCTCGCGCGCATGTGAGTGTGTCCAACATGTCATTTTGGTTCTGTTGTGAAGCAGCGCGAAAAGCACACGAGTGTGGCGAAGTGAAAATATGCGCAATCTGGTGTCAAGAGTTGAAGTTTAGCACGAAGTTGCTTCGAAAATCAGAGATCTCTCCATACAATCCTTCTAGCCCGTTTATAATGGACTTGTAGACTTCTGTGTGCTGGAAGTCCCGTTTATTATGTTGTGTGACAGCATTTGCTTTGGAGGTCGGAATGCTGAGGCTCATCACCCTCTTCTTCAACGCTAGATGAGGTTTATACCCCCGCGTCTCGCACATACACCTCTATACACACTTTAACCGCACTTTTGTCATGATCAGTCTAGCAATAAACCGCTATATGCGCTCCGCCTATTCCCAGAGGCTTCCATGGTTGTTCTCGCACACTCTATGAGACACTGGAAAGCGCATCATTTTGCTCTGGTTGTGTTGATCAGAAAGCGTCAGTGAACAGCGCATCACCATGCGACTTCAAGCTCCAACAACACTCGCCAAATCGCCACTCGCCTGCTGCCGTCGCATCAGCAGTAGGACTGTTCCCTTCCTTCCTGAGGTTCTCTTCCTTCCTTCCTTCCTTCCCTCGCCAGCTGCCAAGCGTAATCCCCCCACGTCGATCGATCTGCTCATTCCTGAATTCGCTCTCTCGCAGTCGAGCACGAAGACCAACTGACCACAAGCTTCTCTTCACATCCAAACCATCTGAAGAACATGGGCTGCTTCGATGTCGCGAGCGCGGCGCCAGCCAAGGTGATGTCCAAGGAGCTGCCGGACACGGCCACGACCACGCGCGGACCCGTGCGCGTGTTCATCACGGACGACCCCAAGCACAGCACGTTTGACTCGGAGCTCACGCTGTACGCGACGCTCATGAACCGCAAGAAGCTCGACCCGAAGGGCACGGGCAAGATCTTCGGCACGCGCAAGGTGGACTCGGCGACAGGCGAGCTCGGCGGCTTTAGCTGGGTCACGTTCGGCGAGTTCCTCGCAGACGTCGACGCGCTCTCGTCTGGTCTGAGCCACGACATCGGCGTCAAGCGCGGAGAAATCATCGGCGTGTTCAGCAAGAACCGCTACGAGTGGTCTATCGTCGAGCACAGCTGCAACCGCATGACGTACACGCTCGTGCCGCTCTACGACACGCTGGGACCCACCGCTGTGCCGTTCATTATGAACCACACGGAGATGAAGGTCGTGTTCTGCGCCAAGGCGCAGTTCAAGACGCTCATGGAGTGCATCCACGAGTGTCCGCACATCAAGACCATCGTGCAGTACGAAGACATTGACGACGCCGAGCGCGCGCTCGCCAAGGAGAAGGACGTTGAGCTCAAGACTGTCGCGGAAGTGATCGCGACGGGCAAGGCGAACCCTGTGGCAGCGGACCCTCCAACAGGTCAGGACATCTCCACGATCTGCTACACTTCGGGCACGACGGGCGACCCGAAGGGAGCGATGCTCACGCACAACAACATTGCGAGCACGGTCGCGTCGTTCCACGTGACCACGATCTACCCAAACGATGTGCACATCTCGTACCTGCCGCTCGCGCACGTGTTTGAGCGCGTGATCCACACGGTGCTCATCTCCAACGGCTGCGCGATCGGGTTCTACCAGGGCGAGGTCACGAAGCTCATGGAGGACATTGGCGTGCTCAAGCCGACGCTCTTCCTGTCCGTGCCGCGCGTGCTCAACCGCGTGTTTGACAAGATCACCCAGGGCGTCAAGGAAGCCGGCGGCGCCAAGCAGTTCTTGTTCAACAAAGCGCTCGAGTCGAAGAAGCAGCGCCTGCGCACCCAGGGCAAGTACACGCACGGCTTTTGGGACGCGCTCGTGTTCGACAAGATCAAGGCGCTGCTCGGTGGCAACGTGCGCATGATGCTCAGCGGGTCGGCGCCGTTGAGCTTCGAAGTGAAGGAGTTCCTCTCGGTGGTGTTCAGCTGCCCTGTCGTGGAAGGCTACGGGCTCACAGAGTCGACTGCGGGCATGTCGTGCGCCACGGACATTATGATCCCAGGCAACAACGTCGGTCCGCCGCTCTACCACATCCAGATCCGTCTCGAAGACGTACCGGACATGAACTACACCCACGAAGACAAGCCACTGCCGCGTGGTGAGATCCTCGTGCGCGGTCCGAACGTGTTTGTCGGATACTACAAGCAGCCGGAGATGACGGCTCAGGTGCTGAGCGAAGACGGTTGGTTCCACACAGGCGACATCGGTTGCTGGAACCCGGACGGCTCGCTGCGCATCATCGATCGCAAGAAGAACATTTTCAAGCTCGCGCAGGGCGAGTACGTCGCCCCAGAGAAGATCGAAGGCATCTACATCAAGAGCTCGTTCGTTGCCGAGGTGTTTGTGCACGGTGACTCACTCGAGAGTTACGTGATCGGCTTCATCGTGCCAGACCCGGACTTTGTCGCCAAGTGGGCGGCTCAGAAGGGCAAGACCGGCGAGGACGCGACGCTCGCCAAGCTCTGCGCGCCAGGCAACGACGAGCTGAAGAACGCGATCATGGCCGACTTGGCGGAGCTCGCGAAGGCGAACAAGCTCTTCCGCTTCGAGCAGATTCAGAAGCTCCACTTGCACCCGACGCCGTTCGGGGAGAGCGACCTGATCACGCCGACCTTCAAGCTCAAACGTCCGCAGCTGGTCAAGTTCTTTGAGAAGCAGATCCACGAGATGTACCACGGCTCGCACGCATCTTAATTTCTGTTTCGCGCGAGTTCCCGCGCTGAGCTGAGCTGAACTGAGCTATCCCTGAAACACGTAGTGATCGGATGCTGCGTACCATTGTTTGTGTGTGTGGAGTAGCGTTGTTAGTCGATTGGATAACTCGTCCAAATGAATGAGAACTTTGCAGTCGAACATCACCCATGCTGCTTTGTTGTCATGCCTTGATCCTGAGAGTTCCTTTGTTGTGCTTGATGTGCCGTGAGCATCATGTGGCTTGGTGGTTTCCTGGATAAACGAGGCTTGAGGAGGATTGGGATTCTTCTGCGCTCGACTGCAATATACTTCTAAAATTACCTGCTCGCCTTTAGCGTTCTTATCACCGCCATTCTCTGCTTCAGTGTCGTTCTTGAGCTCCTCGCCGCCGCAAGTCACCAATGCTTAGTTCATCCATCACGACCTCCTCTTTTGCCTCAAACTCGAAGAGCACGTGATATCACACACGCGGTGGTTGTGCCTCCTTTGATGTTCACGTCTGTGCTGCCCGAGATCGCAAAGCCGAGGACTCCAGCTGGTGGTCCAACGATCTCTTCTCTCACCAGGCGCGAATCGAGCAAGCGGATCACTGCCAGACTAGACGCTCGAGCCGACACGAGTAATGTCGAAACCTCGGGCGGTGCTGCAAGCTCTGCAGCGCCGTCTCCAGACTTGGTCCGGCGAAGATCATCCAAGTCGGGATTTCCAAAACCAGTGCAGCGCTTGTCGATGAAGAGCGGCATCAACCAGGTGAAACAGGAAGTCCCGCAGCACTTGCTCAAATTCTTGCAGAAAACGCCGGAGCAACAGCAGCGTCTCGGTACCGTCAAAGCGATTCTCGCTAACGAGCCGAGTGCGCGCAACGAGATGAGTCTTGATGTCGTCTACGACTGGATGCTTCAGAACTGCAAGCAGGTGCGATTTTGAAATACGTGGCTTTGTCGGACGTTGAACCTAGGGGATTGACAATCTTACGCACTGACGCTGGTGGTGATCGATTGGTTTCATAGTACAGCAACAACATCTTTGGGTCCGCACCTGAGTACATTCGACGCGAAATCTGTCGCCAGATGCGGCTCATCAGAGTGCTGAGTCAGGGGTTGCTGATTCGACAGGGCGACAGCGATGACCGCTGCTACATCGTCATCAATGGCATCGTCGACGTGTATATCAAGAAAGAGAGCGAGCTCAATGCACCGCCACCAGACACGACGGATGCTAAACCCGCACGGAGTTCTCGAACCGAGTCTGCTCCTCTCAGTGTCAAAGACTACGGGGACATGCTGGCGAATCTCGGTCCTGGAGCAATGTTTGGCGAGGTTGTGCTCCTCAATCCCACGGCGAGGCGAAATGCCACGATCGTCGCTTCGCAGTACACAGATTGCTGCGAGCTGATTGTCTTGAGCGGGCCGACTGCACCCGCCTGGTTCGCACCGCGTCCACGGAAGCCTCGCACTACAACCACGCCGAGATTCTGGATCAGATGTACCTTTTCCAGGGCTGGGACAAACACGGCGAGCACGGATCGCTGAGCACCGTTTCTCGGTTGCTGCTGGGAAATGTGCCGGATTCTCATCCGCGGACGAACTTGTGTCTTGTTTCTGTTTGTCATTAGAGAAAATGCGGTTGGTCAGCGCGATGCGGTCCATGTGCTTCATCAGCAACGTGAGAATGCACAACACCTGTCTCGCTCGCAGCCCAACCTCTCTAACGCTTCAGCCATTGCTTGCAAAACAGGAGTATTTGTATCGAGCAGGATCCGACGCGAAGTGGATGTTTGTGATCACGTCGGGGGAGGTCGTCGAGCGCCTGAACTGAGCACTCTCAAGCTCCAGTGATCCCTTGCAGCGCATGCTGCTCTCCCACTCCAAGAAAACACCGGAGAAGAAAATGAACATCGAGCTTGGGCTGATCGGACCGGGTGATATCGCGGGAGAGCTGCCGTTTGTGAAAGCCAAGTGGATCGCGAGCTTCGACATCAAAGCCGTCTCGGATGTTCAGACGCTAGCGATCGATCGGCGCTACTTCGAAAGCAACATGCTGAATGCAACGCCTGAGAGCAACAAGGCGATTTACGCCACGCTTCAAAAGCTGAAAAGATCTCCGTTGAGCGGGAAGATTGGCGCCAACAGCGACTGGATTGCGGATCAGCGTACCCGAACGCACACATCAGCATGTGAGTGCCCAGCAAATCAACATGCGGCTTTCAGAACATCACCTCACCAGAATACCTCTTGAAATGTAGCACCTGACAGCTCATGCGGATGTCGAATCTGCGGTGTCCTCGCTGCGGCTTGAAAGGACATCTGTCGACGGACACAGCGCGCTGTGCAAACCCTCCGACCAGCAGCGGCAGCGGCAACACCGCGTCCAGCCTTACGCTCGTGCATGGCAGTCAGCGCAAGTCCAAGGCGACGACTGCGGCGCAAAGGAAAGTGCCAGCCAAGATTTCAGCAGCAGCAAGTTCAGCGCCGACACCTTCTTCATCCCCAAGGTATGTCTCGCCGTGGCATTTCGTCTTGGTTCTCTTTGCTCTTGATCTTGGGCTACCGATGCCCTGTATATCTGGAATGACGCTTTGCGAACTTGATCTGTACAGACGAGAGGAGAGGCTTCGGAATAGCGTTTTACGTGAATTATTTGACGATGATTACCTGCCTACAGCAAAAGAGCAGCTGGCGCAATGCTGGAACCAAAGCAACCAGCGATCGCTGCTGTCACCGACGAGTCAGGCAGAGGTTTACTTTGCGTCGGCGACGTGTTTCTCCATCCACACGATGATCTCCTTCACGATCTCGTCGTAGCCTTCGATGTTGAGGGTCTCGTGCAGTGGCGTCGGCACCACGTTGAGGGTCTTGTCTTTCGTGGCGCACTTGTTGTAGAACCGCAGACTCCCATTCACAAAGCACACCGCGTCGTGCTCACCGTGAAGGACGTACAGAGGCGAGCTGAAGTGCTTGGTCGTGAACTCGGTCTCGTCCTGCGCAAAGCGTCGTCCTTCCGTGATCAGCTCTGCGACCAACCGGACCGTCGAGCCGTGCGCTGGACGCAGTGGATCGCGCAGCCAGCGGGTCGCGACATTCGGGTCGTTGCCGAGCACTTCGAAGCCGATAGGTGGCAGCGTGTTCTTCGGCATCCAGGTCGACAGCTTCGTAACGAGCGAGATGAACCACGGGTGCTTGCCGAGCGGCGAGCAGTAGATCGCTGGAGCCGACAGCACGACGCCGTCCCATTCCACGCCACGCGCATGCGAGAGCTCGACGATCTGCAGCGTCACGACGCCGCCCATCGAGTGCCCAAACACAAACTTGGGCAGCTTGCTCCAGTCGACGTGTGCATGCGGGTCGAGCGTCGGGTCGATCACGCTCGCATTCACGCTGCCCTTGCTCGGTCCGTTGACGACATGGTCCACAAACTCCAGGTAATCCTCGGCGAGGTGCACGAGCTTCTGCGCAAACATGCGCTCGCCGTCGCTGAGTCCGTGTCCCTGGTGGTCGACTGCAAAGACCGCAAAGCCCGCGCGTGCCAAGATGCGCGCGATGTGGTCGTACCGCCCGCCATGCTCGCCGATGCCGTGCACGAGGAACACGATGCCGCGCGGCGTCTTGTCCGGGTGCGGCAGCCACTTGCGCACAAAGAGCGCGAAGGCGTGCTTGGTCGTGAAGAACGGACGCAGCACGTCGATCGCGGTCGCCGACGAAGAAGGCGCGGCGAGCGTCACCTTGGACGAGAGCTGCGGCAGCGCGTGGTGCGAGTGGGTCCAGCTGTAGATGCCCGCGAGCGCCTTGAGCACCACGTAGCCGATCGCGACGGCGCCAGTGGCGGCGAGCACTGCGACCATCGCTGTCTTGTCTTGGCTTTGAGAGCGAGCGAGAGCTGCTGTGGAGCGTTGTTCACTTTGCGGAATGCAGACAGCGCGGAGCGTGCAGTCGATCACGCACAAGCGCGAGAAAGGTCACATGCGATTGCCAGATTGCACATCTGGTCACTGTCAATAGCATCATAGAGAGACTTCATCACAACACTGACAGTTCGCGCAGATTGTAAAAAGCCACAATCCTGGGACCAAAATCCCGTCCATAGTCGTTTGCTTCACCTAAACTGCGTATATAGACACAAAGTGGATGAATTCAGCAGAAATAGACGCCAACTCCCACCTTCAACCTCCTTCACGCAACCTTCACGCCACATGCTGCTTCGTAAACGGTTCTTTCGCGTAACATCACAGTTGCCGAGTGAGGGGAGCGACTGAGCAGTTGGCTCAAATTTGGTTGCCGAATAAGAGTAGCGATGCAGTTGAAGAACAGTCTCCCTCATTTGAGTAAACGCAGAGAGCCAAATGCTGACGAGAGACTGCTGCAGTTTTGCCAGCAAATAGAAGCCCCACTCTTCGATATCCCGTCAGACTGCTCCTTCACAGCAATCCTTCCGCAAAGCATCAGTCGTCCTCGTACCTTCTCGCCTGTGTGTGACCTCCTCCCCCCCCTCCTCCTCCTCCTCTGTTCTTATCTACCCCACGCGTGAGACCATGGGTGCCGGACAGAGCAACGTGCCGATGAGCGAGATCGACTTTGAGAGCTACCGCGGCGTGCGCTACTCGAAGGAAGTGCCGAACACGCGCAACGCCCACCAGGGACCGATCTACGTGACGGGCGATATGCCCAACGTCGAGGTGGAGCAGCTGACGCTCTACCACGCGTTCCTCCGTGGCCACAGCTTCGAGAACGGCACGCGTCCTTGCTACGGCACGCGCAAGATCGAGAATGGCCAGGCAGGCGCCTACGAGTGGGTGACGTACGGCGAAGTCAAGACCCGCGTCGAGATGATCGCCTCGGGGATGACTGTGGCTTTCGGTCTGAAGCGCCAAGACCCCGTCGCGATCTTCTGCAAGAACCGTCTCGAGTGGTGCCTGACCGCACACGCGAGTGACCGCATGGCATACACGCTCGTGCCGCTGTACGACACGCTGGGACCGGATGCTGCGCCGTTCATCCTCAACCACACGGAGTCGACTGTCCTTTTCGCTGGCGTCGACCAGTTCAACGTCGTCATGGACTGCAAGGACGAGTGCCCAAAGCTTCAGTTCTTGGTCCAGTTTGAAGAGGTCTCGGATGAGCAACGCCGTATCGCTGCTTCGAAGAACTTGGTGATCAAGAGTTTGCGCGAGATCGAATCGCTGGGACGAAGCCGCCCGCTCCCTGCTGACCTTCCAACCCCAGAAGACGTCTCGACTATTTGCTACACTTCTGGCACGACCGGCGACCCAAAGGGTGTTGTGCTTTTGCACCGCAACCTTGCGATTGTGTCCATTCTTACGGAGGAGCGTCTCCGCGTCGATGCCTCGGATGTGCACATCTCGTACCTGCCGTTGCCTCACGTGTTTGAGCGAGCGGTGATTGGTTCGATGATCCGCAACGGCGCGGCGACGGGGTTCTACCAGGGAGATGTTCTGTACTTGATGGACGACATGGCGACGCTTGCGCCGACGATCTTCGTGTCCGTGCCACGTCTGTTCAACCGCGTGTACGACAAGATTATGCAGGGTGTGTCTGCCGCTGGTGGTCTCAAGAAGATTCTGTTCGACCAAGCGTTTTCCGCCAAGAGAGCTGGTCTCGCTGACGGACACAAGACCCACGCGTTCTGGGATGCTCTAGTGTTCTCCAAGATCCGCCTGGTGCTCGGTGGTCGCGTGCGTCTTCTCCTGTCTGGTTCGGCGCCACTTTCGGCTGACGTCAAGGACTTTTTGAAGATTGTCATGTGCTGTGACGTCGTGGAAGGCTACGGCTTGAGCGAGACTGCTGCTGGACTGACTGTGGCTTCGCCCGACATGCCTATGGGTCCTCACGTTGGTCCACCACTTTTGAACATGGAGGTTCGCCTTGAAGATGTGCCGGAGATGAACTACACGTCGAACGACAAGCCTCGTCCTCGCGGCGAAGTGCTCTTCCGCGGTCCAAACGTGTTTGCTGGGTACTACAAGGAGCCAGAGAAAACCGCGGAAGCTATTGACAAGGACGGCTGGTTCCACACGGGCGACATTGGTTGCTGGAACGCCGATGGTACGTTGAGCATCATCGATCGCAAGAAGAACATCTTCAAGCTGTCGCAGGGCGAGTACGTCGCTGCGGAGAAGATCGAAGGCGTGTACGCGAAGAGCAAGTACGTTGCCCAGATCTTTGTGTACGGCGACTCGTACCAGAGCTCGCTCGTCGGTATTGTTGTGCCGGACCCCGAAATCGCGGAAGCCTGGGGTCAGAGCCACGGACTCTCGAAGGAGAACTCGACGACTGCCAAGCTGACGCAGAATGCGGATTTCCAGAAGGCGGTGCTCGACGACATGGACCGCTCCGGAAAGGAGGCGCAGCTTCGCGGCTTTGAATTTGTCAAGGCGGTGCACTTCCACCCCGACCCGTTCTCGATGGAGCTTGGCTTGATCACGCCGACGTTCAAGCTCAAGCGTCCACAGCTGAAGGAGTACTTCCAGAAGCAGATCAGCGACCTGTACGCCCAGGAGAGCTAGACGGAGAGGCAGAGTATGAGGCTCGACTATCTTTGGCTGGTCGCACTTTCCCCTCCTTCTCGTGTGTATCTGGATTGTTTGGTGCGTGGATCAATCACCTGCCTGCTCGCTCGATATCTGCCTGTTCTACCTGAATAAATGTAAACGACGTTTTCCACCTGAAAAGAAAGCAGCTCATGTTTGCCATTTAGGTAAAATACTACTACTGCCTGCTTTTGGGCTTCTCTTGGTGCTTAGTGTACACGTTCTTCGCCTTGTTGTTGGTTTTGCTCGCTCTGCATTCAGTAGCAGTCATGCGAAGAGCGCGGCTTCCAGACGAGCGATCCGCTCGTCGATCAAGTGGGTCCGGTGTCGAGTCATCCATTCCGGCGATCTACTCGAGACAAGATGAAGAATGCCAGCAAGAAGTGTTGACGGAAAGCAAACACAAAGTGATGTGCACAAATGAGAAACCGGAACGAAAGAGAGAGACGCGTGTCGAGACAAAAAGAAATGGTATAGCGACGTACCCGGAACGGTGGTCACTCAGGAAGTCCATGTACGGCTGACTGGCGCGCAACGAAGACCCAAAGAGCAGATTCTAAACGGTTTGCCAGTTGCGGGAATCGAAACTGAGGTGGTGAGCACACGCACTCAACGAGATACATCGACAATAGGAGGACGGCGCACCTCGGTTGCGTGGCTCAGGAGGTTGCACAGTGACGGTCCTGAGCCGTCTTCGATCGCATCGCACGGGACTCCGAGCGGCATCACTCTGTTTCGCATCCACGGACCAGCATGTCAGACTCGAGAATGGATATAAAGGCACGCTGTGAACCAAAGAACGCACCCGTGAACTGCGATCGACGCGTGGCTGCGGCGAACGAACTCCAGTCTGCACATTGTCCACAACGCAAAGGGGTGCCGTCGTCAGTCTCAACGACACATAGAATGTGGGATCCGTCGCAAAGGCGCAGGGGCTCACATGCCTGATGAACTTGCAAGGGATGAAGCCGATCTTGATGCTCACTTCCCGCGAGTGCGGCATCGTCTGCATGCGCTTGACTACAGACATAAGCGCAATGATTGCGAACTGGGTTAGCAAGGGCTCAGATGCGAACGTGAACAGGATCGCTCGTGTTCGAACGCATCTCACCATTCACATACGATCGCGGGCGGTCCTCCACCGCGAGACTCACATCCACAGCACACGCGTTCTGTCAGAATGCACACACAAGCAAACAGAGCATCCACACACGCGTTAGAGAGAATCCACACACAGCAGGCAGAGCCACGGCTGTAACAACCAGCTTGGTACCTTGTTCAGAATGCGGATCTCCGACAGCAGCGTCTTGGAGTCGCTACAAAGACAACCATCACATCGCACCTCACGAATGTCAGCACCATGCACACACACCCTTGCAGGTAAAAGTTGCAGACGCCAACCAACTCACAGCACGAGCACAATCGTCTCTTTCGCGCGCGAGAAGCTCTGCCAGCACGTCGCGGTCGAGTACTGAAGCAAGTTCGCGGCGCGGAAGCTGCCGGCGGAGCTCGACGCATGGCGCAATTGGAATCCAACCGCGCCGACACCCACGACACCGCCTCGACTCGCGCCAGCTGCGACACCCGCAGCAGCCTCTCTCGCTCGCGCGGCTTGTGGAGCTTTGTACGTCGACATGTCGGCTCTGGTTTCTGCGGTAGGTCTGGCGACTGGAGCGCGAGGCTTGCGGACCGATCCTGTGGTGCTTTCGGTCGTTCGCAGCGATGGCTCCAAACCTGCAGCTTCAATGTTGATGCCAGCGCGGCCGTTGTTGCTGCTGACGCTCGAGCGCCGGCGCTTGCTGCGCGACAGCGGCTGCGACGCGAACTGGCTCATCTTGGCGGCATACGCGCGCTCCGAGCTGTCGTACAGGTTGACTGCTTCAGGCGTCGTCGTCGCTGTCATCTTCTTCGCCTGTCTGTGCGAATAACGGACTTGCTTTTTGGCTGATCTCGGTTTTGCTTTTCGCGTTTTGGCGCGCAATATTCAGAGTGAAGTTTCAAAAACGGCTGAAGCGCGAGCTTTTCACCCAATAGACATCCTCGAAGATCATTTTTAGCGAATCGCATGGAGTAACCAGCAAATTGATGTGCAAATCAAGTTTATTCTCCCCAATCACAACAGTCAGCAAGCAATAGCGTGGGACACCTTTATTTAGACCATCGATCTGACTTCAAATTCACCACGTCATTAGAACAAGCACAAAGGCTGAAACGGAGCGATCCACTCCTCCACAAGCGCCGCCTGCTACGTGACGCTCTCTCGCCAGCGCCCCACTCCCTCCACCTCCTCTCCGTCCACGCCCGCCAGCAGCACACAAACACAGCGTCATCATGGATTTCGGCGACTTCATGTCAGCGGCGCCGTCATCTTCCGAAGTGGAGCTCGACCGGAAGCTCTACACGATGCTGGAGATCGAGGCGAAGCGCTACCAGAACTTCTTCGCGACGCTCGACGAGCATCAGAGCGGGCTGCTGTCGCGCGACGTCGTGCTCGCGTTCTACAGCAAGTCGTCGCTGTCGGAGCAGGTGCGGCTTTCCATCTGATGATTGAGCAGCGGAAAGAGCTCAATTGAAAGGCTCCTTATTGATTGATTGGTTGGTTGTTTGTATGACGGACCGTCCAAATAGGAAATCGCCGAGATGTACGAGCTCATCAAGTCGCTGCAGCTGATCGCGGACCCAAACGCGATGACCGAGACCGAGTTCATCACGGGCATGCACTTCATCGTGTGCATGACGAAACGCAGTCTCGCCAAGCTGCCGCCGACGTTCCCAAAGTACCTGTTCCCGACACTGGATCTCACGCCGGTCGTCTCGCAGGCTTCGTATGGGATCAGCAGCATGCCTTCGTCTGATAAAGAGGACCTGGTGCTCGGAGGAGGATCTTTTGCGGCCAGCAGCAGCAACAATGTTCCAGGCTTTAGCAGCGTGAGTGCAAATGGCAGCAAGCCTATCAGTGGCGAGATTGAGAAGCTTCAGGACGCAAAGTCGCTCCACCAGTTGCTCGAGAAAGAGATCCACAACAAGCGCCTGGAAGCGAGCGTCTTGCTCAAAGTGGACCAGTCCGAGAGCAATGCGCTGCAGAGTCTGCACGAGTGTCTGCACCTCATCGCAGAGAACGTCGAAAAGCTCGGGTACTTTGTGCCCGCGACAGCGCGCGCGCTCGATGCGCTGGACGACTTCAGCAACTTGCTGCGAAGCCACGTGCAGACGACCAAGCAGGAGATCCAGAGCCTCGAGATCTCGGCGCAGATGCTCAGCGTCACGTCCGAGGCAAACCACAATACGTCTAGCAATGGTATCGACAAGCAGCGCGAAGACCCATTCAAGGAGATCGCGAAGCTCACGCAAGAGCTCACGGCGCTCCAGCAGCAGGCGGCGCAGCTGTACCAGCGGAAGGAGACGTTGCTCCAGCAAGTGAACGAGAAGAAACTGCAAGCGAACCAGCCACCGCCGCCACCAGTTTCAGTATCACAGCAGCAGCAGCAGCCATTCCCCGCAAAGTCGCTCGATTCGAGCTTTGGCGGTAGCTCAGCGACCTCCGCCATGGACGGAGCTTCGATTGGGGACACGACGCCAGCTACGCACATTGGGGTTCTGTCTCCAACGCCATCGAGCAGCTCCGCGACTGCTGGATGGGGCGACTTTGGGTCCACTGGTGGAACCCCAAGCTCGTCCCAGCAGGAAGTCCGGCACTCGGAGAGTGCAGAGCACACGGCGGAGAGCAACCTGTTGGAGTTTGGCGCTCCTGCTTCGGCGGCTACGAGTGATCCAGTCGCAAGCGACGGCGCGGCGTCCAACGACTTCAGCTGGGGCGACTTCTCCTGAGTCCTGCCAGCTACTGCCAGCTTTGCGTGAATGCAAGAGATGGTGGAATCTCGCAACAAGGAGGCTCCATTGCGGTGAGCGAGCGTGAGGCACCTATTAGGGATACGAAGTGAATGCAACGAAAAGATTACGACGCAAAAAAGGTTTGCGGCAAACAAGTGTTGATTGTGCAAATAGCTCTTGATTCTATCTGCAGCACTCTGCACGCGCAGCAAGCGAGAAGGGAGAGGAGTGCAGACGCATGAACAAACAGTTTGCGAGTGCTGAGGCAACTTGCAGATGCAGACTTGCTTCCCTGGTCACGCACGCACACACGAGTGGCGGTCGGTGGCCGCACAGCGAGAGAGCGGCACATCGACTGACGCGAACATGGATCAGCACTGCGGTTGTGACACAGAGTTCAGGATCACGTTCGCGCAGTGCTGTCCACACACACTCTCGTGCCTTTTTTCTTTTCGAACACGCTTGCTCATTCACTCACTCTCCCCTTGAACCCAACAGTGTCACTTGACACTGTATCGCGCGTCTGGAGCCTCGCTCTGTGCTCTCAAGTGCTCTCAAGAGCTCTTCGTCAGAAGGAGGCTGCACTCACAGTTGCATGGCATGGCACCCACCCCATCACCTCTCTTCCTCACAACGGACGTTGAACTTGCGCAAGGCTTTCTCTCTTCCTTGATGCGCCACATGAACAAGCCTTGCGCCAAACGCTTCTTCATTCGCGAAAGCGCCATCGAGGACCGACTTCTCCTCTTCCACGTCTTCGCAGAGCGTCAAGGAGAGACTCGCACATATCATGGGCGGCGCGCAGAGCACCGAGACGACCGCGGTCTTCTCGCGCGAGCTCCCGGACACCAAGACCGCGACGTGCGGTCCGATCCACGTGGTCGACGGCGAGCGCGACTACGAGCCCAGCATGACGCTCTACACGAACCTGCACGCGCGCAAGGCTGTGGACGACGGCTCGCGCAACTTTCTGGGTACGCGCGCCATCGACCCGGTCACGGGCAAGGCTGGCGCCTACGAGTGGGTCACCTACGGTGCGTTCCTCACGCACGTCGAGACCGTGTCCTCGGGCATGCGCCGCGCCTTGGGGCTCAAGCGCCACGACGTCGTCGGCGTGTTCAGCAAGAACCGCTACGAGTGGTCTATCGTCGAGCACAGCTGCAACCGCATGGCGTACACGCTCGTGCCGCTCTACGACACGCTGGGACCCACCGCTGTGCCGTTCATCATCAACCACACGGAGATGAAGGTCGTGTTCTGCGCCAAGGCGCAGTTCAAGACGCTCATGGAGTGCGTCCACAACTGCCCGTCGCTCGAGACGATCATCCAGTTCGAAGACATTGACGACGCCGAGCGCGCGCTCGCCAAGGAGAAGAACGTGAGGCTGTTCACGCTCGCTGAGGTGCAGGCGGTGGGCGAGCAGCACCCGGAAGAAGCCGACCCGCCGCTCCCAGAGGACGTGTGCACGATCTGCTACACTTCCGGCACGACCGGCGAGCCGAAGGGAGCGATCCTCACGCACGCCAACATGATGTTTGCGATCAAGTCGGTGGGCGACTTCGCCGCGCTGTACCCGGAGGACGTGCACCTGTCGTACCTGCCGCTCGCGCACATCTACGAGCGCAACGTGCAGACGAACCTGATCTCGCGCGGCGGGGCACTCGGGTACTACCAGGGCGACGCGACCAAGCTCATGGACGACATGGCGGAGCTCAAGCCCACGATCTTCCCCACGGTGCCGCGCATCCTCAACCGCATCTTCGACAAGATCACACAGGGTGTGTCCGCGGCTGGGGGCGTCAAGAAGTTCCTGTTCGACCAGGCGTACGCGGCGAAGAAAGCCGGCCTCGAGAACGGCGGGTACCTCACCCACGGACTCTGGGACCCGCTCGTGTTCAACAAGCTCAAGCTGCTCATCGGCGGCAACGTGCGGCTCATGATGAACGGCTCGGCGCCGCTCTCGCACGAGGTCAAGGAGTTCATCCAGATCGCGTTCGGCTGCCACGTGCTCGAGGGCTACGGGCTCACGGAGACCGCGGCGGGGCTCACGTGCGCGAACCCTTTTGTGCCCATTGGCAACCACGTGGGGATCCCACTGCCGGGTCTGGAGGTGCGTCTCGCGGACGTGCCCAACATGAACTACACGTCGAATGACACGCCGCTGCCGCGCGGCGAAGTGCTCGTGCGCGGCCGCAACGTGTTCAAGGGCTACTACAAGCAGCCGGAGTTGACCGCGGAGGTGCTGGACGCCGACGGCTGGTTCCACACGGGCGATGTCGGCGCCTGGAACGCGAACGGCACTTTACGGATCATCGACCGCAAGAAGAACATCTTCAAGCTGTCGCAGGGCGAGTACGTGGCGCCTGAGAAGATCGAG
>JAASFO010000607.1:0-16709 GCA_023333815.1 Globisporangium recalcitrans
CCACTGCATTCAAAGTCCTGCGCGAGAGGGGAGGAGGAGTGGGAGAGACGCTGGTCAGTGCGACGAGCAGCGGCTCTGAGCTGCTCTCGGTCTCGGCACCGGTAGCACCCGCTCCAGCAAACGCACACACGCCTCAGATCCGACGCTTGCGAATATCCTCAACGAAGGCGCCAAGCCAGTCGTCGATCCCAAGCCAGAAGAACAAGAGCAGACCGACACGCGCTCGAACTCGTCTCCACCGCCGAGACGATCCTGCTTATGGAGTACTTTGAAGGGACGATTCCGATCATCAACGCGATCATCCTCGCAACGACATCGCAGTTTCCGTCTTCGAGCACCACGCGCTGTCGATCCAGAGCAAGCTGTTTGTCGTGCTGGTCGTGATCCTGCACTTTGTCGACAAATCTCCAGACATTTCACATTTGCCCTTTGTTGCTATTTGTTTGGACTTGGTGCCAACGAACTGGAAATGTACTCTTGGACACAATAACCTGGTGATTGCGATTGTGCGTTTATAGTTACGGATGGAGTCGTTTGCTCAGACGCTTCTGAACGTACAATCTTGATGTTGAGACATCCAACATTCACTCGTTTCTCTATCCACCTTACAAAACAGCATCAGCGCAAAGACGCGTTCTGCATGTTTACTATGAGTGTTGTCGCACCTTATTTACATTGCAACTATTATCAACAGGTTTGCTGTCAATGAGAGAGCAAGATAGGATGCCTCGGTGTGACGCATGACAGCCTGTCTTTCTCGCTTTCAATAATCTCGCTCTCCACAATCGATCGCTCACAACACGAAGCTCACACAACAATCTGCTCAGCATCAACATGTGAAAATGCTGGTGATCAAGCTCACACAGCAACAACTGACAGAGAGAGCAAGATCGGCGACCAAAATGTCGCTAAGGATAGGGAAGGATCGATCGCAGTTCACAACATTCCTTCCGCTCGACTCTCCGCAACAATCGATCGTGTCCTCTTTCTCGCGCATTCCTATTGTCACACACACAAGCACCACCAAACAGCAACACGACCACTAATCCACGCATCAAGTATTCCTCCTCCTCCTCTGATCGATCGATCGATCACACACAGAGCAGCGACCACAAACGCCTTCAGTATTGCCATCTTCCTCTGACGTGTCGTGTCTCAAGTCTCCCTGCAACAGCGACGCGTTGAAACCGCTCGACTGCTTGTCGGATTAAAGAAAAGATCGCGAGCGATCGACCATTTCTCCTCCATTCTCGCAATCACACAGCAAGCGACACAATCTCATCAAGCAGGCAAATATGCGCAAGCGAACAAACAGCAACGGCAGCGGCGCTGGCAGTGGCGGCAACAGCCTCCGAACGCTCGGCGGCATCCAGTTCGCGACGCGGCGCGAGCGCGTGCAGCTCGTGGGGATGGTGCTGGTGGCACTCGGCTTCTTCTCGCTGCTGTTCCGCTTCAGCGAGCTCCCGGGAGCCGTGAACGCAGCGCGCAACCGCGATGCGTTGGCGCACTCGATCACGGCGATGCGCGGCGCCGCTGGTGCAGCACCAGCGACGACTGCAGGAGGAGTGCGCGTGGAGAGCGACGCGGAGAAAGCGAAGAAGTCGACTGTGCCAGCCATCAAGGCGTCTGGTGCTGCAGCGTACAAACCAGCAGCGATGGCGCCTCTGAAATCGCTTGAAGAGCTCAACGAGCTGGATGTGTGCGAGCGAGAGCGCGGGCTCGCGCTCATCGACGTCGTGCGCGCCTCGGGCAAGACGTTCTGTGCGAATAGCAACGGCAAGGACGACGACGCGACCACGCAAGCGACGCTCTTCAATGTGGACGGCGGCATCAAGAGCACGGTGTTTACGAACCTGGTGGTGAACATGGCGGGCGTGCAGATCCACCGGCCGATCAAAGATCTCTCGCAGGACGGCGGCAGCCACGACCCGCGCTTCATCTTCACCAGCAACCTGCTGCACTGCAGCTGCGGCGAGCTCGCGCAGTCGAGCCCGAACGCGCCGCTCAAGATCTGGGAGACCGCGCTCGCGCTCGTGGACACCAAGAAGGACCCTGCGTCGACGCTCTGCGACCCGTCGCTCTCGCCCTCGATGAAGGCAGCTGCTGGTCATGGTAATAATGGCGAAGGTGAAGGCGAGCAAGACGCAGAGGAGGTGGTCGAGTTCAACGAGCCCGTGATCCTGATCTCGCGCCGCGACGACCACAACCCGTTCTTCCAGATCTCGAACGCGCTCAACGGCTGGATCGTGGCCAAGGCGCTCGGCTGGGATCTCCAGAAGACCCGCGTGGTGCACTTTGACGCCGGGTACCCGTCGCCTGTCGACGCGCTGCACCAGAAGTTGCTCTCGCCGAGCTTGGAGATCGTGAAGGGCGAGACGCTGATGGGCAAGCACGTGCACTTCAAGAGCCACGTGATGCTCTCGCCCTGGGAAGTCTCGGGTCCGATGATGCAGCACCTGAACGACGACGAGCCGTGCCACACGTCGCAGCTTTTCAAGGAGTTCCGCCACCTGGCGCTCACGACCATGGGAGCGCCGACCGAGAAGCAGCACGCGGTCGACATTGTGAACAACGACAAGGACGTGGAGCGAGACGAGACCGACGACCAGCCGGACCAGGTGACGCTCTCGTCGTCGGTCGTGGTGACTGTGATCACGCGCAGACCGTACAAGGGTCGCAAGGTGCAGCGCGTGTGGCGGAACGAGGACGAGATCCTGACCAAGATGCGCGCCGAGTACAAGGACCTGAACGTGGTCTTCCAGTCGGTCGAGTTCGTGGATCTGACGCTCCAGAAGCAGATGGAGGTGATCGTGAACAGCGACGTGGTGATCGGGATGCACGGCGCCGGCATGGTCAACATCTTTTGGTCGAGGGTCGAGACGCTCATCGTGGAGATCTTCCCGAAGGAGCGCCGCCGATGGGGGTACCGCAACCTGTGCCAGTTCCTGGACTGCGACTGGCACGAGTTCCGCGGCGGCGAGGACATCGGCAAGGACAAGGACCCGAACTCGAAGGACAAGAAGATCGCCTACGACGAGTGGAAAACCTTCTTCGACGGCATCTTCCGCACCAAGTACGCGCAGGTGGTCGAGGACGCGCAGCTGAACGACTTGGACGAGTGAGCCACAAGGATGTACCCAACAAAGAGAACAAAATAGAATATAGATACAAACTGCTATGGCATATTGTGTGAGTGGATGGCTCGCAAGAAACCAAATCGGTTCGCGTTGACAGATTTCAATCGATCCGCTCAATTCTACGAACGCGTCCAGTCGTCCATTTGTCCATCTCGCTGTCTATCTATTCTCTACAGTGTGTGTACTTGTACCCTCGGCTCATTCTCTTTCAAAACTGTCTACTCAACATTGTTTGGCTTTCTCACAGTGACTCGTGCACAAACCATCCATTCATCGCTTGTTGGTCTTGCGCGCCAGCAGCGCGATCTTCTGCTTGTCGTCAAAGTGGAGCGTGCACAGGTTCTCGGTGCGCTCGTACGCCGGACGCGAGCAGCCCTCCACGGCGCAGCGCTTGCCGCCGCCGTGAGCCCAGCACACGCCGTTCGAGACCGAGATCGTGCCGCACTGCGCGAAGGAGCAGATCGTGCCGCCGCCGTGGGACCAGCACACACCCTTGGTCTTGGCGCGGTTCACGCAGTCCGGAACCTTGCATTTCACGGACCCGCCGTGCTTCCAGCACTTCCGCGCGTGCTTGGCGCGGCTCTCGCAGCCCTCGATCTCGCAGAATTTGCTGCCTTTCTTCTTGAGAAGACTCGTGGTGCTGGTTCTTGCCGCTGGATCGATTTTCTGCTTGGAGCATGCGCTGGAGTGCGAGGTCGTCTTTGTGCTGCTGAGTGCGCGTCTCCGCTTCACCTTGGCTCGCTCGTTCGTTGGCGTGTGGGAGTTCGTCCGGTTTGTGTTGCTCAGGTTGGTACTGATGGCATTCGGGATCGTCGTGACAGGCTGCACGCTTCCTGAATCGATGAACAACGCCTCGCTGAACGAGAGCGGCAGCCCTCCTCCCAACAAGCTGTTCTGATGCTGCTGCGTCGGCGTCGTGTACTGGTCCTCATCGTTCTCCTGGTTGTTGCTGACATTGTGGGAAGAAGCGTCCGACGTCGCGAGGATGAACGCGAGCGAGCACTTGTGGCGGCTCGAGGGTGACGTGGTCGGCGTCGAGTTCTCCTCTTCGTCTTCACTCCTGCTGCTGCTGCTGGCACAGACCTGTCGCTGGAGCTGGAGTTGGAGCACGCTGAGCGTCGTGGTCTGTGCTGTCGAGGACGACATCGTTTCTGTTGATCCTGTTGCTGCTGAGGAACCGCGGAGAGACTCCAGGAGGAGACCGGGGCGATGCTGTCGCGGGATTGCTGCTGCGTGGCCGTCCACCATCCTTTCCAAAAGGTATCAATCAGACAATGAGTTCCGATGAGTTGTGCCAGTGTCAACTCTTCCGAGGATGTGTGTGTGTGTGTGTGTGTGTGGTCTGGATCCTGCGTGCTTGTGCGCGCGATTACTCTCTCGACTTGGAGCTTTCGGAGTGGCAACCACGAAGAGGGAAAGCTGCAAATGATGGTGGATTGGCTGGCGACTTGTTGTTGCGACTCGCTCACTTGCGCACTTGTTCACCACGTGTTCGCTTGCTTGTTTCTCGTTTTGTTGTTTTGTCCGTCCACACACGCGCGAGCCACCTGTCACACGAGTGTGCAATCCGCGAATGACTCCTGACAACAAATGAGCTCGTGAATGACGCAACGCAGGACTCAGAGGTCCGTCATTCAGTCGATCTGATAGGAAAGGGAGAGGATGAGGGATCCACCGAAAGTGCAAGCGAGCGAGTGTGTCGAGCCACTAAACCCACAGAATCTCGCAGTCGAGCTCGACGAAATATCGAAAGGTGTGGAGCTCTTCCCTGACCCTGAACTGACCCTGTTCGTGCTGCCCAGATCTCATCAAGCTGTTGAGTCATAGAGAACGCAGGTGAAACCATGTGGATGGCGCCTGTGATCCTTCAACAATTTCAAGTGTCGCTCGATGGCAAGTAAGGTAAGCGTTTGCTTGTTTCAGCTCGTTGACTTGAGCTGAGTATGAGGATCTTGCGACTTGTTTGCTTGCATGGCTTGTTGCTGTTGTAGTTGTTGGGCTTTTTGGTGCGCCAGAGTGTTGCTCATGTTGAACCCAGCAGAAGACTGGAGAAGCTGCGCGTCTGCTTGACACAAGCGCAGCGACGAGCCAGCAGATCGTTCCCCATTTGCTGCTGGCGAAATGGTATGACAACGGTGGTCTCCATTGTTGATGAGGAGCAACAACCACACACGAGGACGAGTTGCAAAACAAGCACAAGTCAAGCAAGCAAGAGATTGCAGCCTGCTTAGCGTGTGTGGTGTTGGTGCGCAGCCAGCTATCGAGAGTTGGTTGCTTGGGACGGAGTCGGTGTATGTGCATGCACATTCGATGTGTACAGAAGCTTGCTGGTTGCGTGTTTGTTCGCACGCAACATGACGCACTCGCTTGCCAGCAAATGCGCAGCACATGTCTCAAGTTGCACTTTATTGTCCCCTCTCGACTGAGCGTCTTTGCATGTTTTTGTTGGACATTGCTTGCTGGCGCTTTTGATATTATTGCTGACACTCGGTGCTTCATGCTGCAGACGAGCAAGCGACGAGGGATGAGGCGTCGACAGAGTTCGCTCGTTGGCGTTCTTCATGGTGTTGCTGTTGAGGCAGGCTGGAGTTTAAATTTTGAGTCGCTGGTTGACTGACTGCACTGGCACCTTCACCTTCGCTCACGCGCGATCGTCGCCCGTTGTAATCCCCCTCTCCTCGACGTTTACAGCGAGAATATCATGCACATTGCTCGAGACGAGGCTCGCGAGCTGTGTTGAGTTTCAGCGCACACCTCGAAATCCGCACAACTTCGTTTCGTCTCTTTCTCCCTTCCTTTCAAATATTTCAGCGCGCATCGCATCCTTTGATGCTTGGGAGATCTGCATCCGCTGCATCCTCCTGTTGTCGCCTCCTCAAGCGCAAACCCATCATGTGCTTCTTGGACTTTTCACGAGTGGTGTCGAAGCAGCATTCGCAAGTGGCAAGCACAGAAAGCTGAGGACACTGGGAATCGAGTGAGAATATCAGGCTGCTTGCTGCAGTGATAGATGTGGGTGCTCTGAGATTTTGCTGTGGAGAAAGAAGAAGAATCGCGGTGAGGAAAGTCTCCGTCTTTCGCAGAGCTGATGGCAGAGAACAAGTGTCAAAGCGAGGAGGAGGATGTTTACAAAACGACGGTGATCACATGACGTCCGAGTTTAGGTTTCCACTTCATTCCGATTTCTTTTGGGTCACAAAGTGGCGGACGGGACTTTTTGATGGAGCGAAAAATCGAACCTGGAGTGATGTTTATGAAGAGGATGAGCGTTGTCGATCATATCAGGGTTCCAACCTGTTGTCCTCTTTCTTGGAAGCCGATTGATTCCCTGCCAAACACCCGCAGCACTCGATCCAGTGACTCTGGACGCCGTCAACGCGCGAGGTTTGAGAGCAACAAGGAGCAGTGCGCCTCGATCGAGTTTGCAATGGATGCAGTGGTCACAGGCTCAACACAAATACTGCAAACATCTGAGGCAGACTTGGAGCAACAGGTTGACAAGCGAACGTTGCTGCAGGACTTCGAATTGATAGCACACCGCAACCTATCCGCGGTCAAAATTTGTCCTTTCTTAGGTCTTTTTGGCAAACCCGTGGGATCATCTTTCGACCTGGGGTATTGCGAAGGTTCTGGACATGTCTCAAAGTTGTACGTTAATGTGCGTTCAATAGGGAAAGGGTTTGATCTCAGAGTCCTGCATGTAAAACATATAACATAGAGCGCTCTATTCGAGGACAACAAACTGTGGCGTTCGGAGAGACTCGATCCATTTCTGAATCAGTGAATGCCAAACGCATTCGCAGCAATGGCGATGACCACAGGCGACGACCCGCGCGCCAAGCTCTTCAACGGTACAGCGCCTACTGCTGCTATCCTACAAGCTGCTACCACTGCACCTCCGTTTGTCAGTCACACTCACGCACACGCTCTGTGTGTCTCCAACCATGAACGTCGCGCTGTTTGCGTGTGGAATGTTGCAGACCAGGTGCACGGCTACATCAAGCTGAACGGGCTCTGCGTGTCGCTCATCGACACGCCGCAGTTCCAGCGCCTGCGCGACCTCAAGCAGCTGGGCACGCTCTACTATGTCTTCCCGGGTGCGTCGCACAACCGCTTCGAGCACTCGCTTGGCGTCGGCTACTTGGCTGGCGAGACGGTCGAGCGCTTCCGGCAGCAGCAACCTGAACTGGAACTCACGCGTCGCGAGTCCACCCTGCTGGTCGGTACTCAAGCACCCGGACGCCGAGTAACGCTGTGATGAGTTGTGGTACGAGCTAATCTATCGAACCGCTTGTATCTTGTACGGTGTTGGTATGAAACTGCAATGCAGAGCGCTGCGGGACTGCTGCACGACGTCGGGCACGGACCGTTCTCGCACGTGTTTGAGCACCAGTTCATGCCGCGCGTGGTCGCGAACCGCGGCGTCAGCTACCACCACGAGGACATGTCGCTGCGCATGATCGAGTACATGATCGACGAGAACAACATCGACATCGAGCGCAGCGACATGCGCTTCATCCAGGAGATCATCGTCGGCGCCAAGGAGTACGAAGGAAGTCTCGCTTGACACTTGTGCTGCTTCTTGGTACCTGGTACTAAGTCCTTGATGTCCTTCTTTGACACCAAATAGCCACCACATGCAGAAGAACACGCGCCTGGACTCGAGAGGCTACCTCTACGAGATCGTGGCGAACGGCCGCAACTGCATCGACGTGGACAAGTTCGACTACCTCGCGCGCGACATGATCAACCTCTTTGGCGTGCGCAAGGGCTTCAACTTCTCGCGGCTCTGGATGTTCAACCGCGTGATCGACGACCAGATCTGCTACCACACGTCGGTGAACCTGGACATCTACGACCTGTTCCAGCAGCGCTACCAGATGCACAAATCGGTGGGTGATTGAATCGTCTCTTCGGAGGTGTGAAAGCCGAGCTGACTGGTCAGTAACAATTTCGTGTGTGCTGTGACAGATTTACAACCATCGCAAGGGCAAAGCTGTCGAGATGATGATCTGCGACGCGATGATCTTAGCAGGTACTTGCTGGTGATGCTGGTGAACACGTTCTATTCGTTGGATGGCTGCGGTTCAAGATCTGGTGCTAACGCTGTCTCTTTGTGTGACTGGTCACAGACAAGGCGTTGGGCATTTCCGCAGCAACCCAGTCGCCCGCAGACTTCCAGTTCCTCACCGACCACATCGTCCACGTAAGAGAGAGATTCGCACCCTGTTGCGAGTCGTCTCACCTAAGTATCGAATGCCTGACACTCTTTCTGCCTCCTGACACCGAATGTGCACAGACGATTGAAGCGTCCAAGAACCCGGAGCTCGCCGAGTCGCGCCGCATTATCAAACAGCTGCGGTGTCGCAAGCTCTACGAGTTCATCGACGAGTACTTGCTGCCGCCAGATCTGACGGCTCGCATCCCGAAAGTCACGAGCGAGAACATCGCGTGTTACAACGTGACCGACGGCGTGCACTTGGACCCGGACGACATCATCATCTCGGACGGGCGGCTCAACTACAACCTGGACGACCAAAACCCGGTCGACAACGTGTCGTTCTACAGCTCGAACGATCTCGACACGAGTTTCCACATCCCGAAAGACCAAGTCAGCCAGCTTTTTCCTGAAAAGGTGGGTGAACACTGTCCTGGTTGTCTTTCACAGTAAGCAACCATGGCAAGAACTAATCTGTGTGTGTGTGGTTTCAGTTCGAAGAGCGCGTGATCCGAGTGTACAGCCGCAATGCGTCGCCTACGATCCAGAAAGCGATTCTCGTAAGCAGTGTCGCTCAAAATATGACCGAATGCCTAGCGTTCCTGACAATTTTCCTATTGTTGTTTTGCTTTTTCAGGTCGCTTTCCGACGATTTCTGAGCACTTTCAGCACGACACTGCCGCCTCCGTCTCCGTCGTCCAAGGTAAGCTGACTGAGCATCATAGAATCTCGACGAACTTGAGGGTAACCTGTTCCTGTGTGTGTGGACTGGTGTTCAGATCCTCCCCCAGACACCGTTGAGCGCTCGCAAGTCCGCGGTCACCTCCAGTCTCCTTCCAGGTACACTGAAGTTCTCACTCAACTGCCTTAGTTCCAAACGAATCTCGACTGTGCTAATCTCATGTTGTTTTGTTTGCCGTTCCTTGACCAGCGCTTCGCGAAGCCTCCTACGAAGACGACGATGGCGAAAGCAGGAGCGGATTCGCCCACTCACCCAACAGCAACAGCCAATGCAACGACGAAGAGCGAGCGACCAAGAGACATCGCGTTGAGCAGTGAGCACTTGGCACGGACCATGTGCGTAGCAGGTAGAGCCACGAAAGTCGAGGACGCAGCATGATAAATAGACTAGCATTGCATACCGATTTCTGGACAATGCGCACCTCACGGTCGACAACATCAACCTGATGGGCTTCCACTTCAAGATCCGCGAGAACTGCGTCAGCGACTTCAAAGTCGCCTGCCAGACAGGAACTGGAACTGGGACAGGAGCAGCAGCTGGGACGCTGGGCATCACCCACACCACGACAATCAACTTCTCGTCCTACGGCCAGCTGTACCGCAGTCCCGTCGTGATGGCGCTGCTCATCGTGTCGCAGCTGTCGTCGTGGCTCATGACCATCCCGAATGCCGCGCAACCTGGTTCGTCCAGCGTTCTCTCTGGATCGCATCGTGAACCGCGAGAAGTTCGTCTCCGCGCAGCTCTACCTCGAGTTCGGCGCGTTCTTCGTCGCCGGGAGGATGAAGCCTCGCTGGTGGTTCCTGAGCCCCGTGCATCCCGTCATCCAGGTCGACAACACGGTCATCTCCGACATGATCGAGCTGCTCACCCCCCGCCGACCAACTGAGCAAACTGCGGCCAGCGACAAGTGCGAAACAATGAAAGCAAACGAAGGATCGAGGTGTGCAGCTTGCTCTCCTGACAGCCTCCTCGACTGGCGTTGACTCCACTTGATTTCTCAAATAGTAGGCACTTTTCCATCAGCTGTTGCCCATTTGCAGAGTATCTCGAGAAACAATCGACCACCAGAGCAGATCCCACTATCGATTGATCATTGTGGCAGCATTCTGCCACATCATCCACTGCCGACCAGCACTCACAACAAAATGAGAAAAGCCACCAATCAGATGCGACTTCTCACCAACATTCTGCACTCGGATTGATGATGGACAGTAGATTTTCTTTCCCTCTTTCTGTACCCATCAACCGTTCATCCTTTGCACAACAAAAGAGATCTTTTCATCTCAGAGACGTCCTCCTCATTCGTGCACTGCGGAGCTCGCTGCCAGCTCGCAGCTCACTCTCTCATTTCCACTGAACGACTCACACGTAGAAACCCCTCTCCATCCCGCGTGACAACCCCACGATGCCTTCGTTCCGCGCTGTCTCCAGTGAAGCGGTGGCGACTGAGACTCCGTTTCCTTCGGATGGAGCTGCTGCTGACCAGATGCTGCAACAAGTGTGGACGATCACGTCAGAGCACCAACTCCAGACTCTCCACGTGAAAGCCCCCGGCATCGTCTTCATCGACTACGACAGCTCGCTACACCCCGAGGAACCGTCCGTGCCATTGACAACGGATCCAACAGAAGCAGCGGCTGCTGCTGCGAAAGAGAAGGTCGTCGCCAAGATCATCGTGACGACGGACTCGCGTCGTCTGATGGAGCTGCTCGAAGTCGTGCCTCTGGACGCCGAGAAGGAGGCGAAAGGCTTTTCCTTCCACGTGAAGAACCAGAGTGCCGCTCTCCGGTGCTCGGTGCTCACGCAGATCTTCGTGAGTGCCAAGTGCGCGCTTCTCGACTTTGATAGCGATGGCTCGGACGTTGTGTTCGGCGACGACGTGCTCGTGCAGGAAGACGCAGGCGCTGGACTCAAGCTGACGTCTCGAAACGCTGGGGACGTGTTTCTCTCGTCCAGCAAGGGCTTCTCGCTGGGATCGTTCGCTGCGCAGAAGCTTGGGAGGGGGAGCTTCCAGATCCAAACTCCGTTCCTAGAAGCGAAGGACACGCTAAAGATATCAACTGGCGGCGACGACTTCGGCACGATGTTCGTTGCTGCAGAAAAGATGAGTGCCAAGAGTATCATTGCACTAGCTACTCGCTCGCGTCAAGTTGTGGTGGAAACACGAGATCTGGCGACCGAGCTGCTGATGATCTGGTCAGTGCAAGGGGGTTTCGTGACGTTCTCTGGTCACGGCACTGCCGCCAACTCCGTGAGCGTCGGTGTGGGTAGAGGAATGATCAACACTGCGGATATCGTCGCTGAGAGTGCGGGGGTGAGCCTCCTTTTCGGTGGGACAGTCATCATGCGAGCGACCAAGGAGCTCCGGGCGTTCACGATCGGACCTGGGGCGATCAAGTTCGCTGGCGACCGCCCCGAAGTCGTCAAAGAGAGCACGTGGTTCCGCTGGAAGTGGATCTTCGGCGACTTCGTCGCACCATTTCCTCCAAGTGCTAGCGCGCTCCAGCCGCACAAGCCACGCGAGCATCCGCCTCGTCAACCGAAGGCTGTGCGCTTTCGCGTGAAGAAGACCTACCTTGACAAAGAGCCGAAGCTCGAGATTGCAAGAAGCGCAGCGTTTGGAGTGTCCAAGCTGACGCTGGTGAGCGGGGCGATTGCGCTAGTCGCAGTTGGCGCAGTCGTTGCTGCGAAGCGCAAGCAGTAGGAGCGGCTTGAGAGCCTCTGAGCGGACAGATCGATGTTTGTGGGTACAGTGCAAGGGAACGAACTGAGCAATTGAAACCAACAAGTCCGCTTTGAGAAACCTCACAGCCAGCTCTCAATTGCACTGCATCGTACTGTGCCAGCTTGGAGGTGTCGAGCCCAGATGGGTTCGATTGAGCTCTTCCATCAGTTCGGGATCAGTTCAGATGAGTCTCTGGACTTTTTCGGAGACGAAAATGTGTCAACCATGAGAGCAACACTGATAGCAAAAATGGTGATGGTCCCCTTGTCGACGCTGAACGGATCACACTGATTTTGAGCGAGATTTGAATGGGATCGGAGACCTCTTCGGTCTCGAATTTGCCTCGAGCCCCTGCCATCAACAGTCGAGTCTCCAGTTTGCCTTCTTTGTTCCATTTTGCCAGGATGCCGCCATCGTCACCGCCACCACCATTTCTTCAAACGACCCGGAGCCACTGGTATCTTGGGAGTCAAACTCTGGAAACCTGAATCTCCAACCATGCTGATAGAGTCCTTGAACTCGCTCTAATAGAGACCATTAGAGTATCTACATTGCAGGTCAACACGAGATCCATCTGCCACAAGCACAGCGATATGGTTGCATACCTGTGTGCTCTTTTTCCAAACGGCACCTTGAAACAACAGCCATCATCGCACTCGCCAAGCGGCCAAACCGTCTCCATTCCCAGTTGGTCCAAGCATCGAAATGTGTCTGGATATCTACCGCTCACGATCCGATCTCCATATTTATAGCTCATAGTGAACATTCCAGGCGCGCGCAGGCACCACGAAACGTGCGATTGTTCCCCAAGCAGCAGCAGCGAGTTCTTTTGTCCGGATGTCTGCAACGACAGCTGGAGCAGAAGTAACTCCATGAACTGCTCGCTGCTCTCTTTCTCTCTCATTTCCGAATCCAACAAGACCCGCCACGTCGGTCCTGTACCTCGTCGTCGTCCATCCGCTTTGCATCCCGATCACACCCGCCGCAGACGGATCATCAATGTCCAGCTCCATGAAAGCCCTTGCCACTCTCGCAGCAGTCGCTGTGTCTTGGATGCCGTTCAGCGCAGACGCAGTCAACCCGGTGTTCAAGCTCGGCACGCCCACGTACTTTGGCTCTGGCTGCCCAAGTTCGTCGATCCAGATAGCACCGGCGTTCGATGCGCAAAGCGTCTCGCTCATGTTTTCAGAGTACTCTGCAGATACGAGCAGCACTCTGATGCGCGATCGTAAGAACTGCGACCTCTCGGTGCCCGTCCAGTTGCTTCCTGGGATCACCATCGGCATTTTCAAAGCCGACTACCGCGGATACGCGTACGTGCCCAACACCCCCAGCGCGTTCGTGGAGTTTTCCGCATCGTACTTCTTTGCCAGCAGCCAGGGTCCAAATCGACACCACGGATATCAATGTCGACAGGAGCATCGAGTTCTTTCTCACGTGCAAGAAATGTTAGACCAGCAACCACGAGTCATGGTAAGAGTGCATACTGAATACTTGAGTACCGGAAGCAGCCTTTCGACCAATTGTGAGGAACATTCGAATTTGTCACACGATTCTGCATTTCACCGTTGTCTTAGAGGCAGTCTCCTACTGTGTCTTGCCTCGTTTCTCTGCGGCAATGATGTGGTGCGCGACACGCCTCAGCGTGTCCTTCAAGTCCTCCTGCACACAAACACCATAAAAGACAAACCATATCAACTGCGTTAGCCACCCAACAGCCCCTCCGTGCGGAGCAAGATTCCACACCTTTCCATACCTCATCGTTCTCCATCTCGTAGACTTCGACTGCAGCTTCCAGGATCTGGTCTCGTCTCGCGATCGATCGCTTCAACGCCGCAAGCTCATCCGGCGCCAGACCGAGCTCGCTTGCAAAGTGCAGAAGCTGCTTCTCCATACGCGCGATCTTGGATTTGCTTGGACTCAGTGGCGCAGAGGAATCGGCAGCACCTTGGCGCGCCAAGATCCGCGTCAGCGTGTCTGCCAGGTCTTCGCTGTCCTCCGTTGCGTGGAACACATCGAACGCTGCAAACACCTGCGCGCTGTACGCCGTGAAGAGCGACTGGATACCAGCAGAATCTCCCGCTGAGAGCAATCCGTTCTCCACCAATGAAGCCAAAACACCTTCCGCCTCGTCAACGTCAAACTCGAGATCGACGTCATCATCTGGAACATTCTCTCCCTTGCTTTTAGATGCTGAAGGCGGTCCAATCAAAGCGATGTGCGCGATCCGCTGAAGCGTGTCAGCAAACTCTTCGTCGTTACTGTCGCCCAAGTACACGACAAACGCGGCCATGATGCGGTCGTCTCTCGCTTCAATCAGATGTTGCAGCACTCCTGGAGCAACCATCCCCTCCTTCTCCAATGGTACGACCCACTCTCGAATGATGCTGCGCTTGTTCTCTTCCCACACCAGCAAGTCGCACAGCCGCCAGAGCGTATCCACCAGCTCGCGGGCATTTTGATCCTCATTGTACACATCGATCACTGCCAGCAAACGGTCATCATTCTGCGCGAGCAGCGTCAGCAGCAGCTCTCTCTGCCAGTCCGAGAGACGCCCCTTGCTCGCTAGCGCCTCGATCAGTCTCGCAGCCACGTACTCCTCCGTCCCAGACTCGAAATGGTCGAGTGACAATGTCGGTGATGGAGGCATCGTTCTCGAAATGGTGTGGTTGATCGCGCTGTGGCGCGGCGAGCAAATAGGTGGCTCACCAAAGTTCGCGTGCTTGACGACCAGGAGGAGTGTCTCGACCAGCTCTTTGATATCTCCGTCCGACTCGAATGCTTCGTTCGCCGCGAGCATCGCTTCGTTCTTCTCTTCGTAGAGACGGATCAATCCGTCCGCCTCATGGGATCGAATCAACTTCCGTCGCATCATCTCGCCGACGACCTCGACGAGTCGCAGCTTCGAGTCATTGCGACTCGTAAAACGGGCGATCCGCAGCAGCGTGTCACCCAAATCATGGACATTCTTCTCCACTCCGAAGACTTCCCACGCAGCGCGGACGAGCTCGTTCCTCCGCACAAAAAGCTGCTTCACGAGCGCTTTCTCGTTCTCGCGCAGGACGTCGCAGTGCGCATTCACTACCTGACTAAACAGCTGCAAAGCCGCACCTTCTTCAGCCTGCAGCTGCAACTTTGCGATTCGCTGGAGTGTGTCAAGCAGCTCATTCTCGTCTTCGTCCGTTGCAAAAACCTCATACGCGCTCTGCAACAAGTTGTGCTTCTCTCCGATCAGCTTCTCCAGAACCAGGACGTGTTCAGGGTTCAGCACCATCTGCTCCGCCCAAAAGTTCAAGTAGCGAAAGAGCTGCCCCTGCCAATCCACATTAGACACGTCGACCGTGTGGCGGTGGTCGATGCTCAAGCTGCGCACAAAATGCGCCTTCTCCTCATCACCAAGCTCCATCGTGATCTCTTCGACGGTGAAAACCAGCGTGTCTCGCAACGTCGCTTGGTCCCGCGTGCGCTGGAATTCGTCGATCGCAGCGAGCACCTGCGGGTCGTGCTGCTTGACGAGCGCGCCAAGGATGTCGTACTCGAGGCTCGTGATCATCTGCTTCTGGTGCATCGAGTGCAAAATGTCGATTGGACGCGCGACAAACCCTTTCAGCGCCTGCGGGGCTCTCGGGGTCGTCTTGGTCTTGCGAGGGCTCGTGCGCTTCTTTGGACTCTTGCTGACCGCACCATTCTTCGCCGATGACGAAGGTGCTGCTGATCCCAGCGCAGCAATCTGCCTGACTGCTTTCTCGAGATCGCCCAGATTGTAGTCCAACTTGTACGACTGGAGCGCGCTGAGCAGCAGCCTGTTCTCTGCCAACACGATGCGGATAAGGTGCGCGGCTTGCTCTTCTGGAAGCGCGTGCTCGCTCAACAGCCGCTCAACGATGCCCAGCAGTTCCATTTTCTGGCTGAACCCCGAACCCGATTGGCTCTTCGCATGCGCCTGCTTCTCTCGATACGACGACGCCGCATCGAGAATCTCGGTCTGCACCTGCGGAGAAAACACGTTGCGCGCAATGTCGACCAGCTTCTTATACACGAGTTCAACCTGCGCGTTCAAAGACGACGACGTCGCCGGGGACGAAGAGATTTGACGCGACGGAAACCCGTTCTGCTTGAGTCCGGTAGTAACCACTGAAACGCCATCATCGCCTCCTCCGTGGCCAAAGTGCGCCAAATTCAGCAAGTACTGCTTCTTCTGCGCGATCGTCTTGCTGCTACGCATCACGCTCAGCACTTGCGTCGGCTGCTGCTCGCAGATCTCCGCGAGCACCGCCGCTTCAAACTTGGACAGCGCCTTGTCCTCGCAGACGGCGGAGACGAAGCGCGCGATGCGTTCCGCCGCGTCCGCCTTCTCAAGCGTCGTGGTGACGGCAGCAGCAGCTTTCGATCTCGCTTCATATTTCGCCTCTTCGGCCGCGTGGTGACGACCGTTCGCCACAGACGAGGCGCTCTCCGTGACGCTGTGCTCCACCGCGATCTCCTTTGACGACGCGTCCAGATACGCGACCAGCGCCGTCACATATCCGCTTTGGTGCTATCATTTCATGGTTAACGTCCACAGCAATATCAGTACAACACACATACACACCCGTACAATGTACGATCGAGCAGGTATACCAATACTACAAGGACATACCGTCGCCAGCAGGTCCGGTGCGATACACGCGAGCGAGAGCGGGACGATGCGCTGGTAGTGACTGCTGCGAGCCTGATGTTGCTGCTGCGACTGCTTGTGGCGATGGTGCTGCTTCTTCTTGTGGGTCGGCAGCTGGCTCTGGCGGTCGACCACGAGGAAGCCCGTGCACTCGGCGTCGGCGGGCAGCTCCAGCACGCTCTTGACCACGAGCGCCAGCTCCTGCGCGCTCATGCCCGTGTAGATCGCCA
>JAASFO010000608.1:0-16649 GCA_023333815.1 Globisporangium recalcitrans
AGAGAGAGAGAGAGAGAGGGAAGCAGCGGTGAGGTGTGAAGGCGTCGATTGCTTGTCTTGTTTTTCCAAGACGAGAGAGCGGCGTGAGGCGAATGATGCAGAGAGAGAAAACTAACAGCTCAATACAGGCACAGGAACTGTTTATCACCTAGTGGGTATTGTGGTGAGGAACGAAAGGAGGTTTGGCTGTCTGTCGTGTCACTCGTCGTCTACTCTATCTGTGCTCACGAAAGCATCGCTATGGTCTTCATGTCCTTGCTGTCGCCAGCGATGTGGTTCCATCAGTGCCCGACCAAGCAGCGCTTCATCCTGACTCAGTGCTGTGAGGAACGCATCCACATTGACGAGATCTGACGCTCCGTCGTCTGCGAGAAAGTGGCTGCAAATCTACACTCAAAAATCCCACACACGGATGCGTTAATGAGACAGTCACTACCCAAGCACGACGACGACCAGCACAGCAAAGAAACATACCAAACTGACCTCGGCAAAGACATGCGACTGGCATTTCCTCCACGCTTTTGGAAGCAGCGGCGTCGAGGTCAAGGAGCTCATTATGTCCACCAGCAGGCTCACTGGCATCAACATCTGACCAGCGTCACCACCATTTCCACCTTGAACTGCTGGTGTTGACGAAGAAGACGACGTCTGGAGCAATTCAAGCAGCTCTTGTCGCTGCCGAGCGCTCAGCAGCACGGGATGGAGCTCTTCAACCACTGGTGGTGGCTCCACAGCCGCACGTGCAAGAAGGCGATTCAGCGGATCTACGTCAATGAGCGTGTCTTCACGGAGCTGGACGGTGACCGGGAAGCGATACAGGATCTCAGGCTGCACAGATGCATGCACAGACAGACACACAAGAGAGAGTTAGACCCCGCAGCAAATACCCTCGCAACAATACTCCCATTCCCCCTCACACACATACCTTGGCGTTGATAAAGAGCGGCAGATCAACTTCCGCCTCGATCGCAGCTCGAATGTACCGGATCAGCGCCGCGACCGCCGCCTGCTCGCGATCTCTGCGCTCCTCAATGACACCCCGCAGCGTCATCTCGACCGCGCGCATGAACCGCTTCACTTGTTCGCACGCTGTCTGTGCAGCTTCGCGCAGGAATCGGATGCGGCGCTGCACCAGGTCGTGCTCGTACTTGATGCCTTCCAGCAGATTAACCGCGCAGACATCCAGCGAAGACGATGTTGATAGTGGTGGCGCAGTACTACCATCAGACTGGTCAGTTGATTCCCCACCGCCACCACCACCATTGTCAGCGACTTTGGAGGTGACCAACTGGACGACTGTGTCGTATTTCTGAAGCGCTCTGTCGTAGGAATGCAGGAGCTCCTCGATGGACATAGGGTCCCCTCCACCACCTTCTTTCATCTGATCGATAGCAGATTCGTTCTTAGACGCTGGCGCTGGTGTTGCTGCAGCTGCTGGTGCCGGAGCTGCGGCTTTTCCTTTTCCCTTCGCTGCCGCAGCCCCGCCTTTTCCTGCCGGCTGAGCTGGAGCTGCTGTTACTGGAGCTGCAGGAACCTCCTCCGCAACTGCAGACGCGTCATAGAAAAGTCGGCACGACAGATCCTGGAGCGCGTGGTTCAGCTTGAGGTTCTCTATCGCAGGTGCAAGGATCGCCGGCGTGCTGCTTGCCGCAGAGTACCCTTCGACCAGCAACTGGAACGACACGAGAAAGCGGTCGCACTCAGCTTGCAGCGCTCCCTGGAAGATGACTGCGACGCATTGGCACGTGTCTTCGATCCAGCCGTCTTCCATCACACTGTTGAGTTCCTCTTCGTCCTCACTCGCCCTAGTCTCGATGATCAGCGCCAACTCGTCCTGCAAAATGTCGGTGCGCGCGTGCAACTCGAGTTTCGTGGACTCGTCAAAGCGCATTTCGTCAACCACAAGGTTGAACCGCTCCTGGAAACTGCTTACATGGCTCTGCTTCGCGTCAGGTCGCCGCAGAAAACAGCAAAACTCGTCGATGACGAGCTTGGCGCGATCCGCTGCACGCTGCCGTTGGTCTCTCTGCAGATCGAACGCCTTCGTCATCATTGCGACGTACTCGCTCTCCATGTCGTTCCACACATTCGTCAGTAGACTACTCAGCTGCGGCGACAGTTCCCCTGAGAACGCCTGAGCAGACTTCTCCACGACCATTTTCTCCTCGTGAACGGCTTCCTTCGCATTACTGATCGCCGCATCCACCTGTTTCTGGGCTGCTTCGAGCGCGTGCCGGTGCTCAGCGAGCTCCTCTTTCTTCGCTTTCACCTCTTCTGCCTGCTGGAGCGCCTGGTGACATCGCGAATGATTCTCTCGAGCACTCGCAACCGCATTCTCCAGCGCCTGCAATCGCAGCTGCCGCTGCTCTTCGCTGACCACCAACTCCAGCTTGTTGGCTTCTTTCTCCTGCTGCTCGCCAAGCGCTCGGTCGTCTTGCTTCCTGTGGAAATCCTCGACAAACGCCACCATGCGCTCATGCGTCTCCTCTGCGTCCGTACAAGTACACACTTCTCTCAAAGTGCCGAACTTCTGGTACCATGGCTTCTGGGATTTCGAGAAATCCTCAATCGAGAGACACTGGATCGACAACAACTCGCTGCGTGGACTCTTGTGGTGGCGGGTTGTGCACGAGATGGAACTCCTCGTGTGTCGCGTCGTCCTCCAGTTGCCCCAAACACCGCTCCATCGCAGTCTCGCATGCACAGTCCAAGTGAAACACCAGATCGATCCCGGACTTGCCGTGCAGAAATGCTTGCGGGGGCTTTGGTTTCACGCAGCCTGGCGCAACCGCAGACTCAAAGTCGTACGGGGACGCAATCAACGACGGGTCCACGAACCCCGTGAGGAGCTCTTCAAAATTGCGACCTTGCTCCTCGGTGCCAGGTAGATCGTACACGATCCAGCCTTTCTTGTGTGTGGGCTTTGTCTCTGACGGGAAGACGCTGAGATCAGCGAAGCATTGGCTGCACTGTCTGCTTATTCCAAAGTGGCGCTGAGCGAGCGAAGTCCATAGCCGACGGATCTCTGAGACGACAGCATCGAATCTTTTGAACGCGCCTTCGGTCCACGCCGAGTCTACAGACACACGATCGAAAGTTATAGCGATGAATTGAAAAGAGAACCATTGTCAGAGCTTGCATGTACCTCAAACTCGTCCAGATCCTCTTTCACAGTCTGTCGAAGGCTGAACGTGTGCTCTTCCTGCATCAACAGAAAGTCTCGCTTATTAGCCAACACAGCACCTTATGACCCCAAAAGCTATCGAACCAATAGGTTCTTTACCTGCCGCTTGGCTCGATGCGCCAGCAATTGCTGGTGGAAATGCGCTTTCCGCTGCTCGCGCTCGCTTTCCTTTTCGAGTGCGACGCGCCACGCGGGCGAATCGGTCTCTTCGAGCGCCTCTTTGATGAAATGGCTGTGGACGAAGGCTCGATGGAGCCGCTCGGCCATAGTGAGCTCCAGCTGCTCCTTGATCTCTTGCTGGCTGCGAAGACACTCCTGCTTCTTCCTCGCTTCCTCTGCGATCCCCTCTCTATTACAACACGCACACGCAGCACATTGACATGTGAGCATGCAGCCAAGAGAGAGTCACTCTCACAAAAAGCGGACGCTCTTACTTCTCCCGCTTGAGCGCGGCGAGCGACTTGACGCGCCGTCGCACCGAGTGCTCAAAGAACGAGTGGTTGCCTGCGTCGAACGCGGGCTTCGCGAGCTTCGCCGGTGCGTTGTGCAGCGGTAATATAGACTTTCGCTCGAGCGACTTGGTCGACACGTCCGGCGCGCGGCCGATCCTCGTCGCTGTCATCTACAGCCATAACGCGACGACGACGATGATGAGTCGAGAAATGTCACCACCCTACCCACTCGCAGATACAACCTGCTCCGATTCGCACATTACCTTGATCTGGTAGAGCAGACTCGCGACAGCGCCTTTCTTGCCGTTCATGATCGCAGTCGCCGCCTTGGAGTCAAACTTGACGCTCATGTTGCGCAGACTCGGCTCGAGCAGGCAAAAGTTGACGATCTTGGCGTCCGCGATGCTGCTGTTCATGAAGTCCGAGAAGTTGTGCTGCTGGTTGAGCTGCGAGAGGATCTCGCCCAGCAGGTAGCCGCTCGCAAAGTCGCGCTCCACGTCCGTCACGAAGCTCGAGAGCTGCAGCTCATGGTTGAGCCAGAAGAGCAGCAGGTTCGACATGGCGGCACGAGTGTGCGAAAAACAAGAAAAGAAGCGCTCTCAAGCCGCGGTATACGCAGCACAGCACCGGTGCTCAGTGTATGCGTCTGTTGGTCAATCGCTTGTCACTGCGAGGCGCGTCCACACTGCTGCTGCCTTCACGAGGCATTCGCGATCAGTCACATGGCGACTATCGAAGAGCCATCTGCTCTTTTTCTTTAGTATCAGAAATGGCAAACTGATGAAGTGGCACACTTTCTGGGAATTGTGTTGTTATTGTGTCCGCTGAAAATACAAGACCACCACTCTAGGCGCTGGAAATATACGTCCAGCATCTGAAGCATTGTGCAATTGAAGAGCTGGTGCTCTCGCGACCAGTTTTGGCATGGTTCGATGGCGTCAAAGCATGCAGCAGCAGCACACAGCGCATCGCGTTTGCATTGCACCACTCACTCACTTCAACGCTTTTCCTTGACTTGTAGCCACCATTACTAGCAGACGACGCCGCCGCGCGTGGAAATCCATCCACCACCTGCTGCTGGTAAATGGAGGGACATTCATGCTGTGACGTCAAGCGCGCGTGTGTGTAATTCAGGATCGTCGATGCCGAAGTGTCCTCGCCTCACCACAATGAGGTTCAGCCCGCCACATTCGCCAATGGCACAGCACTGGACTCTTCTGCATGCAAACCAAGATTGGCTGGACTCCATCGCTTTGGCGAGCTCCTTCACGCGATTTGAGTGCATTCGAGTCTCAAACTCACCTCTTCTTCCTGTTTCCAAAAAGTTTCCATATCCATGAGGTTCAGTCGTTCCTCATGCTGACCTTACGAATGCACAATCCAATGGCCATTCCATCCATCAGTGACTGCCGAGTCTCCCAAACATCCATTTTTGGCATGGCCAAACACATGCACACTTGTGATGCGAGTTCCCAAATCTGCGAGTTCACCATGTCGATTCCCATGTGAGATACGCACTTTGTGTGCAAAAAGCTCGCAAGCATTGCGCCGAGCTTATGCTTGCGCTTCTCTCTGGCACATTTGATCTGCAGACGAGAGAGAAAGAGGGATTACGAAAGAGTCATGGTCGGGAATCTATACGCCTTCTCATTGGCTGATCTCAGACGGAAGCAAGTCGTCATAGAAGATCAACCCTAGTCCACGAGGTTATCAGCAACTGAAGTTGCCACATGAGGGGAAAGCAGATCGTTTTCGACGACAAGTTGCGCGATTGCGACCAGACTTCGAACGTTTCCCCAATTTGCTCTTTTTCTGCAGCAGCTCGATACATTTTCACTCGGTTTTAGAAGTCGCAACTTATTTCGAGCGAGTAATCCAGAAGCGCACTGATGCCACCCATTTCTGTATCCCAAAGCGCTCTTCCCTTTCCGCCATGCCTCTCTCTTCGCAGTAAAATACCGGAGCTCGTATTTTTGGTCGGGTTTGGAGCGAAGACGGAGCTCATTTTCGCGAAACCTGGTGGTTACACTGCATACAAAAAGCAAGCGTCTGTCGAAGGTGTCGCGCTTGCTGCTGTCATCTATTCCCTCATCCATCCAGCTCAGCTCGCCTTCTCCCTCGCTCCATTCACTCGATCAGTTGCCTTCGCTGGAACGACGCGAGGTGGTGACAAGGCGTAATCGATCAGCAGACGGCCGCGAAGAAGAAGAGGACGGCATTGTGTGCGCATCAGCTTGCCAGCCCTCCCACATTTTAAAGTGACAGGAGCGCAGCGTGAACGTTGGACACGCGCGAGAGGTTTTTCGCAGACGAGCGCAGCAGTTCCGTTGGAGAGCGAGAGAGCGATTAGTCAGTCGATCGGCACGTTGAAGACGTCATCTGCTCTCATCCTCTCTCATCTCGCCAAGCGACAGAGAAGAAGCGTGTGCACTGGTTGTTACATGCGAGCGTCATAAACGAACTAACCGAGCAGCGAGCAAGCAAGAGAGCGCCAGGTAGTCGAGAGAACGACGACAGCATCATGATGAGCGCGTTTGCGAGAGAACGGTGCGAGAGCAGCAGTGGTGGCGTGGCGCATCAGACGCCACCTGCTGCAAGTGCGAGTGCAGCGACAGCATCTGGTCCAAGGAGGACGAGTAAGGTGTCTCCGGTGCTGGAGCCCGAGGACGACACGGAGGACGAGGTGGACGAGACGTTCCTCGCGCTTCAGAAGCTCTTGATGAACATGGAAGGCAACCGAGTGAGTCAAGTGGCGCCTGTGAGCATGGGCTCGCCCGTGATCCACGCGAATGCGAACACCGCAGCAAACAGCACGGGCGTGAACATGTCCCAGCCCCAGAGCAGCAACCCCCAGAGCCGCGCCTGCTCCCGCGAAGAGATCCTGGAGTCGCGGAGGCGCGAGCGCGAGCAGTTCCGCCACTTTGTGCTCTCGAAAGGACCCAGAGCTAGCGAGAGCGGTCGCCGTCGACGGCCTGGGAACTTTTGCTCTGACGACGACGACGACGACGACGAGTCCTTCCCGCCGTCGGTCGAGAGCACGATCTCGAACCGCATGATGAACGGCTCGTTCTCGCGCTACAGCGTGCACGTGATCTCGCGCGAGCGATGGGCGAAGGAGGAGACCGAGCGGCTGCCGATCGTGCTGCTGCCGAAAGACGGCAAGATCTCGTCGCCTGCGGACAACCCGAAGCTCAACGTCATGCACACGGCCGAGTGCATTGATCTGAGCGAGCAGCTGGAAGCGAAGATGCAGAGCGAGCTCAAGGACCACGTCTGCTACCTGACGCCGCCGCGCTCGACGTGGTGCATCCAGATGCGGGACTTTGAGGCGCTGCATTGTTAATTATTTGTTTTTGTTGATTTCGTTTCCATTTGAGCATTGAAGAGAGTAGGGAAATGATGATCTAGTACCTCGCAAGTCATCTCGTCAGTCCTCTCTTTAGCCACGCGCCACTTGGTTAGAAAGCGAGCGCCGCGTGTGCAACCAGTATTTAAGTGACACACCATTTTATCTTTCAGCGCTCGTTGTTGGACATTCCTGCTTGCTTTCTCGATCAACATTAGAATGCCTGCAGTGTGCAGAAGACGCAGGAATGTGCCAAGACGCCACCGCGAACACCATCGTTTTGCGATGCGGACAACTTTTATATAATTACCTCTCTCCACACAGTGCGATCGCGCTCACTCCTGGTCAAAGAGCGCCGCTCGATACTGCTCGTAGGTGACGAAGAAGATGACGCACCACGGCGCCTTGCGCATCCAGTTGGGGATGAAGCCCTTGTAAAAGGCTTGCGCGCCGCCCTCCTGGAACGTCTTCTTCGCGCAGTCGCCCATGCCCGCGTACAGCGAGCCCTTGCCCTTCGCGTCGGTCGGCTGGCTCATCAGGCGCGTCTTGATCACGTCGATGGGATTCGATGCCGCGGCGCCAGCAAAGCCCGCGACGCAACTCGCACCCGTGTGCGCGAACACGCCGTCCGACAGCAGCCCCGACGTGACCAGCCACTCCTTGCTGTGGTCGTACGTGCCGAGCTCGGCCGCGTTCACGATGAAGCCGCGCTGGATGTTTGGCGGCATGCCCTGCAGCAAGATCCACACACAACCATTTGCAATAGACAGCGCTGAGTTCCAATGCTCATAATGGCAGTGTGTGGAGAATAAGAACAGCAATAAGAACATACCCTCAGGAAGCCGCGCATGCCCTCTCGCTGGTAGATCTTGGTCAGCGCGTCGCCGACGCCGCGATAGAGCGTGCCCGTGCGGTCCGCCTGCATGCGCACTTTAATGACGTCCACTCTGTCATTATCAGATGATAGAGATAGTCGACCACAGAGATTGATGCACAGAGTGAGTAGGACGAACCACCACTCCACAAAGCGAACCGTGACACACCAACAACAACATGACCACACACACATGCAGCACTTACGGGTTCGCGATCGTGATGCCGATCGCGCCGGCAACGCCGCCGGCGAGGAAACGGTTCACGAACGGCACTTCGCTCTTGTTGGCGTTGTTCGCGCCAAACAGATCGCGCAGCGGCTCGTAGAGCACCATGCAGATGCTCGTGTACGACACCTGGCGCAGCAGCGCCGGCGTCGCGCCTTTCCAGAGCGCGCCGGGTCCTTCTTCCTTGGCGATCTTCTGCACCGCGTCGACCATGCCCGTGTACTGCACCTCTTGGCGAGCCGCTGTCGCCGTGACCTCACCGACGTCCGTGAGCACCGTTGTCGCCGCTGGGACCGACACCACGCGCTGCGCCTGCAGTCGCACTTTCGTGCAGTCGATCGGCAGCGTGAAAATCTCGGCGGTCGCGGACGCCAGACCGCCGGCCAGGAAGCGCGCGTACTGCGACGCGATCACGGGCGTCGCCACCTGGAGCGGCGCGGTCTCCTGCGCACTGCTGGCATTCTTCGTTGCTGTCGCGGTCGCCATCTTGTGTGTGCTAGTCTGCTGTGTCTGTGTCGCCTGAATCTGAAATGCGAACTGGAGCGTGTCGAGTGTCCACGCAGCCAATGCGTTCGGAAGAGCGCGTCTTGAGCGCTTTAGAGGGGTGCTGATGGCAATGCTGACGATGCGACAGCTGTTGCGTAGATGGGAGCAATGTCGCTTGGCGTCCGTCCGTTCGTGCACGAAAGTGGCTGACGAGCGGTTGGCTGGTGCTTGGGGACGAGCGAGCGGTCAAGTGGTGGAGTGACAGGCAGACAACAGACAACTGGCAGCCTTCACACAGAGAGAGAGAGCTCTGGTGACAGACGCGATGCTTTCTATTTATGGCTCCCCTTTGCTGAATGGAGAGCATGCAAGGCTGCTTTGCGATAGCGCAATCCGACACAAAGCCGCGTTCAGTCTCAAAGCATCAGTCGTTAGAAAATCGTCAGACGCCGCAAGAAGATTCACGTCCCATCCCAGCCGACCTGAAGACTGCGCTGCATCTTCCAGGATGGGGATCGATCGATCGATCATCGACTGTCTGAGCCAAAGTCTACCATCAGCTCAAAGTGTCATTTTTGGATTGTGGCCATGCAGAAAAAGCTCATGTTCGCGGTCTTGAGGTAGGCTTGGCGCAACTTCAACACCAGCAGCATTTCGCGTTCGTTCATCACCTTCAGAGGCTCTCCCGTCTGGTCTCGCGAATGAACAATGCGCACAGTGGTGAAGATCTAAAGAACTGAGAGCTCTTCATGTTGCTGCTGGTCATCGATACAGTTTCGGCTGTAAGAGATGGGCGGCAAGCCGGATGAATTTGAATGTGATTGCATCGAAAAGAGCAGATGGGGTGTGTGTGGCGATTGCGCCATGCGAGCCACGTGCCAGTCACCAAGCTCAGGAGATTCCTTCACCACCAGCATCGCCATTCTCGACTGCAAGAGCATTTTTCTCGACCATCAGTACAGCAGTCCCTGATCCGTTTCGACTGCAAACAGCCAGATTCACCAACTGGTGGCTCGGACGAACATGCGGACGGATGAGTCGAGACTGACCGCGAGTCTCTTGCGCTGCACACTGATGTGCGAGGAAGTGCATAGGGAGTCAGTCCTCCGCCACTGCCGCTTTCCCAAAGTGGACACTCGCGACAGATCTCGTGACCTCCATGCTGACGCTGACGAAGAGCCACGACGCTAATGCACCGAGTGATGCATGGCTGGTGTTGTGGAAGTGTGAAGTGATGCAGATGGAGACATGATCGGCAGGATATTGATCTCTCTCCTATTTTCTCAGCCTGCAAATCTCGTTCAACAATTCGCTCGCGATTGGAAACAAGCAGCATGAGAAAAGAGCGGAGTTTGGTGCAGCGATGACATATGACATAGCTCAGGTTATGCGATTTTGGAGAGCGCGAGTCGACGTTGTCCGTCAAAAGTGTATCCTGAAATATTGCGCGAGTGACCCATTCATGCAATTATCCGGCACGCAGCTGTGCAACTGGCTCACCAAATCTGCCAACATCCTCATCCGACCCTTGCACTCTAATCCCTCATAAACGTAATACTCCTCCGAGAATGGAACCGCATATCCTGTAAAAGCTCGAGCTTGTCGCTCTGTTCCCGCCAAGCACACTGTTTTCTATATCAGGATCAAATTTCCACCATGTGTGCACACCTTGTTTGGCAGTAGATGCTGGCGATGAGAAAGGGGGAAGGGTAGGAAGCTAAACTCGGCTAAAAATTCACAAGCGTGTGACTCTATTGTTGCTGCTCGAGTGAACAGGAAACAACAACTGAGTTGGACTCCTTCTCTTCTGAGCAGCAAGAAGCAGCAGCGAGAAGCACAGAACAGATCACGCAAAGTGCGCTCCTCGACGCGCCAGCTCACCGCAAGCTCTGCATCTGCTCATTCCCCCATCTGCACACTGCAGCTCTCGCAATCACAATGCGCGTGACTTCCCTCTCCAGTTTGAGCGTATTAGCAGCAGCGGTGGTGATGACCACTGCCACGGTCGAGGGCGACTCAGTCGGCACGCTGGTGAGCTGCCCACCAGACGCCTCGTGTCTCTGGACGGGCGAGAACGACCAGGTGGTCGACGCGCCGGCGCTGCGCAGACTGCTGCTCGCGCAGAACAACGTGGACGAGCGCGACGCTGAGACTCCGCTGCGCAACCTGCAGCGACACATGGACTACATCGAGAGTGCGTCTTTTTTTCGTTTGTTTGTGAGCGTGGACTGAGTTTATCATGCGGATACGTGGGCTAACGGACTGCTTTGCGTGTGTGTGTGTGTGTAGATGTCCACCGCTATGCGCAAAGTGTCGGTCATGCGTTCACATACAGGATGGGCGTGAATGGACGGCATTTGTTCGACACGACGCCCCGAAAGCACCTGCCCGAGGCGTTCGTGCACAAGGAGATGCGCGCTGGACCCAAAGTGTCGTCGATGCGACAGCTGTCGACAATGGCTGGCAGCTCGTCGAGTTCGAGTTCGTCGAGCAGCACGAGCGACTTCAACTGGTGTACAACAGCAAACCCGCACAAGCACAGCGTGTGCTCGAGCGTGAAGAGCCAGCAGAACTGCGGCAGTTGCTGGGCGTTTGCAGCCACGGATGCGATCGAGACAGCGGTTGCGATCGCTGCGAACCAAACCGCGGCAGTCGCGCTCGCGCCGCAGCAGTTCCTGTCGTGCAGTACGCGCGAGACCGAGCAATCTTTCACCTACTGCTGGGCTACGGGAGGCGTGAGCGGCGTGTCGTGGCTCAGCGAGACGATCAAGTGGAAGTCCACGAACAACGGCTGCGATGGCGGCATGACCCACGGCGCGTTCATGGACGCAGCGCAGTTGCAGTATGGTCTCGTGACGGAGCTGGTGATGCCGTACAACGACCAGTCGTCGACCAGCAACACGGCGTGCATCCGGACGTCGAACCAGAGCGCTGCGAGCATCTCGGACTGGAAGCAGGTTGTCGGCAAGGACTGCTCGGCGAGCAGCGACCCGAGTGTGCTGTTGCGGACCGCGCTGCAGGAACAGCCGATCGCCGTGGCGCTCAACTCGGACGACCCGTTCAAGGACTACAAGGGTGGGTTCTACAGCTGCCCGAACGACGGCAACCTCGCGTCGAAAGACGATGTGAACCACGCGCTCGTGCTGGTAGGGTATGGCACGGACGCGACTGTGGGAGATTACTGGATTTTGAAGAACTCGTACGGTAGCTCCTGGGGCGACAAAGGGTTCCTGAAGCTCATCGCGGACAAGAAGGCGAACTGCGGACTGAACATTTTCCCAGTGGTACCTGTCGGTGCGAAGGCGGGCGTTGCAACGGCAGTGGTGGACGGCGGCGGCGACAAGGTGTTTGTCGGGATGAGTCCGTCGACGTGGATCGCGCTCGCAGTGATCGTGTCGATTCTCACGATCGTGCTCACAGGCGTGGGTCTCTTTTGGGCAAAGAAGAAGCGCGCTGCGCTCCGCGAACAAGTGAGCGGCGCCTCGGTCTACTTAGCGCAGACGCCCGTCGTGCGCGAATAGTAGGAGATATGGAAAAGTGATCAGCGTCAGCCGCCGCATCAGCAGAGTTGGGGTCGAATCGTGGCGACGATGTCGCAATATTGGAGAAGACCGGATGTCCGAAGCCCAGCTGAAGTGTCATGTCGCGATATGTGCTCTCGAGGAGATCCGACAGAGCCACTCACGCTGTCAGCAGCTGCAAGGGATAAGGCGGCGTGGAGATGACCCGAACGACGAGCAGACACCACGAATCCCAACCACGTTGTAGATTTTTATTCCGATGAAAGGAGAACACAGACCACCCACCAGCCAAGTTAGCCCTAAATGAACAAACAAGACTGTATATTGTCCAACACACTGCTGTAAACGAAGGCGCTTGCAAAGTGGTGGGGTGATGCTGGTGATGGCTTGTGAGCAAACATTCGCAGAGATCCATCATCGAAACGAAGCGGTTTTGAGCATTGGAATCTGCTGCAACGTTTCTGAGTTTGCAATGGAAATCCATTCTGTACTCTTATGCACAAAAGTATTCGTCTCGGCGCAAACGGACTTGAGTAAAAGAAGAAAATGTGAAGGATGCCAACTGTTATGGCGAATGCGTTCACAGGAAAAATCCACAAATCAAGTCAGTTTTTTGGACTGACGCAAAGAAAGAACGTTTGTTGATTGTCTGATTTGCAGCTGCTTCCGAGCAATAGCCTTTATAGCAGCAAGTGATCCCTCTTCACAATGCAGTGAACCAAAAGCGATATCCTATTTATAATGCAAAGCAACCTTTGCTACCTATTCTGAGAGACGCAGCTGTTGTGTGACCCTGCAATAGTGACGTGGGGAATGAGTCGGAAGGGATGAGGAAGGAGGGGAAAGAGCAGAACACGGATGTTCGGTTCACTCACACAACACGCAATCGGACGCTCGACATACAAATTTCCATACGAACCAGTGCTCTCTCTCTACACTCAAGCAAGTGCGCCATCATCAAGAGAGAGTGAGAGCAACGGGCGGACGACTGGCATTCCATTCTCGCTTCAGCACGTCCCGCACGCGCGTTGAAGGCACTTTTCTATTAGGAGACCGGCCACTTGCATCTCTCTCTCTCTGTGTAGGTAGATAGGCAGGTGCGCGTGTCGAAAGTGATGCAGGCTCCTTCTATCATGCGCGCGCTCGCGCTCTTCACGTCCGCCGTCGCGCTCGGCGTCGTCAATGCCAGTTGGGAGCCCGCGTCGTTCGGGACGCTGCTCCACTGCGAGAACGGCGCTCGCTGTCTCTGGGCTGATGGCGACGGGAACGCCGTCGACCGCCACGAGGTCGTGCGCCAGATGATGAAGAGCGAGGGGCTGGACGCGCAGGAAGACGTCGACGAGATGCGTCGGCTCCAAGAACACATGCAGTACCTCGAGGACGTGCGCTCGCACGCCGCACTGGAGGGCGTCGAGTTTTCGTACAAGGTCGGCGTGAACGCGCGCCACCTGTACCTGGACGAGGACCGCAAGCAGACCGCGCAGGAGTTTGTGCGCCAGGAGCTGCACGCGCAGACACGTCGCCGTCTGGAAGAAGCGGAGATGAAGCAGAGCTCGAAGGCGGAGCGCCGCCTCGAGACGTCGCTGCCGAGCACGCTCAACTGGTGCTCGACCGACAACCCGATGGGCAAGAACATCTGCACGACCGTGAAAAGTCAGAACAAGTGCGGCAGTTGCTGGGCGTTCGCCGCCACGGATGCGATCGAGACCGCGGTCGCCGTCAACTCGAAGAACGACCCGCAGCCGCTCTCGCCGCAGCAGTTCCTCGACTGCAGCAAGCGCGAGATGACCGCGACGTTCCAGTACTGTTGGGCCGCCAATGGCGTCACCGGCGCCAAGTGGCTGCAGACCGAGATGAAGTGGGGGTCGCAGAACAACGGCTGCGACGGCGGCATGACCCATGCGGCGTTCGCCGACGCGGCGGGCTTGCGCCTCAACCTCATGAGCGAGCTCGACCTGCCGTACAAGGAAGTGGACCAGGTGACCCTGAACCCGTTCAAGACCACGACGAAGGCGCCGTCGTCCTCGTTGGGCAACGCGACGTGCGAGAGCGACCCGACGAAGGCCGCCGCCAGTATTGAGAACTGGGAGCAGGCTGTCGGGAAGAAGTGCGACAACTCCAGCGACCCGACTGTGCTGCTGAAGATCGCGCTGCAGACCCAGCCGATTTCAGTCGCGATCAACTCTGGCAGCAACTTCAAGGACTACAAGGGCGGCATCTACGAGTGTCCGAACAGCGGCGACTTCACCGACAGCTCGCAGATCGATCACGCCGTGGTGCTGGTCGGATACGGAAGTGACGGCACGACCGACTACTGGATCTTGAAGAACTCGTACTCATCGCAATGGGGCGACAAGGGCTACTTCAAGCTCAAGATGGACTCGAAGATCAACTGCGGCGTGAACATATTCCCCGTGATCCCGCTCGGCGCGAAGGCGGGCATCGCCAAGACCACGATCGACGGCGGCGGCGACAAGATCTTCCTGTACCTGTCTCCTACGATGTGGATCGCAATCGCGTCCGTCGTGACCATCGGTACGATCGTGCTCACGGCGGTGGGGCTCGTGATCGCGCGCCGTCGCCGCGCCGAGCATCTCGCGAACGGCCAACCGCAGTGAGCAAGCAGCCTCTGTGGAGGAATGACATTGAGAAAGAGAGATTGGAAATGCCGCGTCCGATGAAGATGTTGAAATAAAAGGATAATATATGGACAAAATCTGCTTGTTTTCATGTGAACAAGAATGAATGAGAGCATGCTAGCAAAGAGAGAGAGAGAGAGAGAGAGCAATGGACGCCTGCCAAAGTGGCACGCATCAGACAGAAGCAATCGTCATCGCATGGCAAGACACTGATCAAGATCAGGATCATAAGAAAGTCAAAAAGTGCTGTTTGTTGCTGCTGCACTCTGGTGTCCGTTTGCGTCACACGATTGGCTAAATATCCTTCTCTCCCATGTCCATTGGCCAAAATACCAGACATCATCATGCTTGCCATTTTTTGGCTTGAAGAAAGGGTCAACAGCAATTCTCAAAAGAGAAACAAGCACGAATTGGACACCAGCTCGTCACCAAGAAGCTCGCTCTCACAGATCAACAAGCACCGACCGACACACACCCAGCCCGACAAGACCAATTGAAGCATTTGAAGCTCTTGGAGCATGAGCGCGTCGTCGTCGTCAGCATCCCAGCGGTACGCGGATCCGAGCGCGTTCGAGGAGTACTCGGAGAACGACGGCCAGGAGATCGTCACATCCGTGCTCGTGAACGTGTCCGCGAGCGAAGCCTTCGACGCCTGGCTGCAGCACGTCTGGCTCATATTCACAGAGGTCGCGCCGGGGACGGGTCGCGGATACGTGGGCCACACGCGCCAAGTGCCGCTCGGGATCATCGAGCAGATCGTGTCCGCGGGCGAGCCGAACGCGAACGACGAGCAGCTCATCCCGTCGATCTGCTACAAGCTGCGCAAGTTCGGTCTCATGCCGGTCACGGACCACATTGGCTTTGTGCGCTTCGTGCAGGACCCGGCGTCGCCAAGCAAGACGCTCGTGCTCTGGACGATCAAAGTAGTGCCCTCGACGGCGGGGAACGTGTTCCTCTGCGGCGGGTCGGTACTGCGCGTGTTCCTGCGCTCGTCGCTCGCGTATTTCCTCAGCGTGATGAACTCGAAGCTCAAGAAGCTCAAGAGCAAGTGAAGAGAGAGGTGAGAGAGAGAAGAAAACACGCGTATCTGCCGAATGCTGTGAGTGTTGTACACAAGTTGCGCTGCCATCGGTTCCGCATCCTAAACCTGGTTTATCACCTTCCTCAACAAGACAAACGGTGGTGTTTTGCCTTACCGTATCATGCAGAGCGACAGCTCCACTAGAAGGTCCAGGCTCTGTGCGTTATAGCAGACCAAAGTCGACAGTGAGGTTGATGTTGGACTACGCACCGCCGCCGTCGTGGCTCAACTCTGACTGCCTCGGCTACAAGTACCTCGCGCCAAGCTCCGCTCGACGACGCTGGGAAACGCGCTCTTGTGCGAAGGCGCCACCACGCGCTTGCTGCTGCGGTCGGCGCTCGAGCATTTCCTGTAAGTGCTGGATGCGAAGCTCAGGGAGAACGCAAGCAGCAGCAGCAGCAGCAGGAAGGTGAGTGAAGCTTGGTTGCAAATCCGTGGTTGGAGGCTGGCTATCATGTGCGTCTCGAAATCGAACTCCAACGTTTCATGGCTACACCAAGCGCCAGATTTTGCGTCGACACACAGGTGACTGATTCGGAATGTTGACATCCTGAATCGGTCAGTCACAGGATCAAGGCTCCGCATTGTCGTGACTAAACACTGAACAGCAGGACAACCCTAGTCGAGTGCAAGGCTGCACACATCTCGGCATAGCGTGTTACGGTACTGCTACGTAAGCTTACCCATAATGCTTTCCCAGCGTCTCCTCCATTCCTCAATCCGCCTCGCTCCCATCAACCAAAGGAAGCCACATCAGCCAGCCAACCCGGAACGTCACCCCAACCCATCCACTTCTGCAATAATCATGCGCGTCGCAGTCGCAGGAGGTGGTTCGCTCGC